>JAJHUR010094202.1:0-26031 GCA_027495735.1 Lutjanus campechanus | reverse complement strand
GAGGAGGAGGAGGAGGAGGAGGATGAAACAGGGCCATACTGAGCAGCTCTCTCCATGAGACGGAAGAGGAGTGAGCAGAGTGTAAAAGTTGAAATGTGTAACACAGGCACTTGCCCTTATTTCTCTGGGGTGTCGGGTAAAGCCTCCGAGATCTGGGGTGAGACACGTCAGCGTTGCCCCCCAACCACCCCGGAGAAATTAAGTCCCATCTCAGTGACGAGATCAGGGAATAGACACATGTCACGGCGCCCCAAATTGCCGTCCTCAGTCTGTATTTACTGGAGCAGAGCCCTCTGCACACAACCAGGAACACCATGATTTCCAACTCTGAAAAACTAACCCCCCCAACTCCCAAATTCAAATTCTTGTCGCGGCTGCTATTCAAGCTCAGCGGCACTGCAAGATGCTGCATAAATTAAGTCGCTGGAAAGGAGCGAAGACGGGGAGCGAGTACCGTCTGCCTCTGCTGGATCGCGTTAACTCCCGGGGCCTTGTTGGCGGAGAAGAAACCCCTGTCGGGACCGGGGCCACACCTTCCGCTGTTTGGGTCTTCATTAAGGTCCGTCGACTGTCTCCGCTCGCCAGCAGTCCTTCCAGACTTTGTTTCCAGCCTGTGTCTGCACCCTGCATCCATAACTAGGCAGGGAAATGAGGCATTGGAGAAATGCAGACTTGTGTTAATCGTCCGTTTTTTTTTTGTTGTTGTTGTTTTTTGTGTGTGTGTGTGCATTTAAATTCGTTTTGTTTTCTGTGTGCCTCATTATATTTTATACCACACTGAGTGATGCAGCACAGGTTGGGTAAGGGAAACAGGGAAGTGTGGTGTCTGGCTGCCCTCCCCGATGTCAAAGGCAGCCACAGTGATTGCAGCGCTGACCCTTATCTTTCACCTTTCGACTCGTCCCACCGCTTTGCAGAGACAAACACTCTGAGCCTGAGATTGTCTCCATTTGCTTGCTGCTTTGCAACCTGTTATTTTCTGCAGCCGCTAGTTCAGATAGTCTGGCAGAGCGAATAAATATTTTTTTTAAAAACAAAAAACAAAAACAAAAAAAAAACTATGGTTGTGGTCCCGATCGTGGTGCAGGCAAGGGCAGGGGTGGAGAGTTTAGGGAGATATTGGGGGGGTGGGGGAGGAGGGGTGGACAGGATGTGTGCTATTTCAGACGCGGTGCTTTCAGGCCAACTGTGCCCTCATTGTTCCATCGCTGCCGGTAATGACTTCACCGGGGCTTCCTGTCACATGATGATCGCTCTGCTGACCTCATATGTGATGCAGCAAGTGACCCTGGTTTGGGTTGGATGCATGGATGACTTCAGATGTTCGCCTCCTTGAACAAGAGTGAACTTTGTGAACCTTTTCAAAGTGCTGCAGGGGTGTCGAGGCACTTTGGAAGAGCTTCATACATACAGTCTTCACCTATGACCAGATGTTCAACTGAGCTTAACACTGAAGGCTGAAAATGAATCGTCTGGTTTAGAAGCTAAACAGAAATATAATCTTTCTAACAACCAGATCAAGTAAAGTTCCCTCTTCCATAAAATAATTGTACTGTACACTGGATGACATTCTTGATCACTTGATCTCAAAGTCAAATTCATTTGTTTAGTGTGAACCCTGTGTAGCGTACCCAGGAACACTTCATTGATTTATGTCTGGGTCCATTTGAAAAGGTGGTCTCGAGTGCGGTCCTTATGGAATCTGGTATGGTATCTAATCTGGTATCAGGCTTTTTATGCCTTTAATTGATAGGAAAGCTGAAGATATGGCAGGAAATGGAGAAAAAGAGTGGGGGAATGAGACGCAGCAAAGGGCCGCAGGCGGGAGTCAAATCCACGGTCACTGTAGAGGACCCACAACCTCCACACATGGGGCGCACACTCCACCAACCGAGCCACCCAGGCGCCCCTGAAACAACATTTTTAAAATGTTTTAATGGCCTCTCCGGGTCTATAATTGAAGGTCTAATTGTGTTCCATGAACTTCTAGAGTTTAAAGTTCTCCACGATCTTCAATATTCAAACGAGAAGTTATATTCTGGTGGGAAACCCCAGTGCGCCAGGTGGTAAAATCAAACAGAGGCCCTTAGACCCACTTTTTGGACACGCCTGCTAAACTCTTTAAACAGGTGTTTCGGATCCATCTCAACCCATTTCCATAAACAGCAATATTTACAATATAATAGTTGTTGAGGAAACTAATCTTCCATGGTATAAATTAAATGCTATTGCTGTATTGTGTCTCTGATCGCCAGAAGACTAATCCTTCAGAAGTGGGAAGATGAAACATCGCCCACCTATACCCACTGGTTAAGGCATGTAATTATTTTTTTTACAGTTTGAGAAAGTTAGATTCACTCTCAGGGGACCTACTGATTATTTTTATTGGCCCTGACAGCCATTTATTACCCATGCTGAATATTTCAAGTTGGATAACACATTGATTTTTGCCTGGACGTGGGCCGGCCCTTCGGGGTTAAGATGCCGACCATGAACACAATGTCCTCGGTTCGAGTCCTTCGTTGCGTCTCTCTCTCCCTCGTTTCCTGTCATTTCTCTCCTGGCACCGTTTAATAAAGACTTAGAAGGCACTCTGAAACATGCTGTAAAACTGCCGACAATTTATCTGTTTCAAACAGTCATTTATGATCAGCCCGTCCTAACCTTACAAAGGAGTGTCTAGGTTGTCTGTGCAAGAAGCTTATTAGATTATGTTTTTTGTTAAGTGGTGTCAAGTGGGTTTAGTAATTATGACAGGAGAGGTATAAAGTGAGAAAGTCCACATTTGGAGGAGGCAGGGTGGATGGATGACTCAATCAAATACAGGACGTTTACTCAGGAGACTGGGGTTCAAGTCCTGCATGAAACAAAAAGTCAACATTGAGATAAGTAAAGCTTACTTAAGTTTTGTCCTATATGACTTCTGTCACATGAGTTACATCACTTCCATCACGTAACCCTAACCCAGCATATTTAGTTAAATCCAAACCACCATCTTTTCCTAAACCTAACTAAATGTTTTGTCGCCTAATCCTGATCAAGTAGTTTTTGCACCTAAACCTAACCAAAATGCAACCATGTTATACGTGACATAATGTCACATGTGCTCACTACCTATCATATATGTTGTTTTGGGAGTCACTGGCACTCTATTTTATTTTACTTTATGATGATGGTGTTACTGGATGTTGTGTTTTTTTTTTCAATTGAAGACTTTTTAGTACTATCCTTATTGATCTGATTTATTTATTATTTATTTGTTATTTTATTATTTATTGCATTTTTTGTTTAATTTATTTTCCTGACAGTGTGTTAGTAGGAGGGAGGTTGAAAGGTGCTGGAAGTATGTTGGCGTTATTGCTGTGAGCTGTTCCATGTTACATCATTTCTTTTGACTGGGCAACTAAATTACAACCTTTTGGTGTAATAATTTAATCTAAGATAAAAAACTGAGAACAAATCATCCCAAAAAGTGGTATATTCATTTCTTGAACTAGTCTCATGACATAAACTTAACCCGAACCTGAACCTTTACCCTAAACCAAAGTCTTAATATTTAGATAAAACAGCATTTTGAGAGCATCGAGCTTATTTCTGAGAGAAAAATGATTTTAACATTGAAAATGGGGCATGTCATAACCTGATATACCTTGCTGTTGCTAGCTAGAGAATATGTATCATATTTTGTTTTACTAGAACAGAATATGAATGGATTTTGACATAAGAATACAAAGAAAATGTTCATTTATTTATTCAGTCATACACTGTCACATTAAAACAATGACAAAAGATCATGGAAGTTGTTAGCTTTACTGTTAAACAACCACCATAGCTGATGAAAATCTATCTGAGAGGACTCAAGCAGAAATCATGGCCATGGACGAGGTAATAACAGTAAAGTTTTATTCATGTTAAGGTTAGTCAACTTCCGACTTCCTTCCTCTCTCTCTCTGACACATCCCATTTTTTCCTAAAGGTTAGAACAACTCGATAGCTAGCAACAGAAAGGCACCTTTACCTTGAATAAACTGTGGATTTCTCAGCTCTTGACCATTGTTGGAAACATTTGGGATAATGTAAGCACAAAACTCAACAAAACAAATAACATATATCTCATGTTTTTGGACATTTGAATGCAGAATATTACATATAATAGCTTTAAATAGGTGCACAGTGTGACTGGGGAGATAATCTAACAGGGTTTTTCATTTCATCTTGACTTTAAAACTAAGATAAACATCAGGACTGAGGAGCAGCAGTACAGTACATCCTCAGTTTTAGGGCATTTCTGCATTCTTGTGAGTGTATTTGGTCTTCATATTGAAAGAAGTACAACATTAAACGCTTCAGTACACACACACACACACACACGCACATGCACAAGCACACATGAATATAACCAGCTTTTGTCTACCTACTGTCTCACAGTGTCCAGCGGTAGACTGCAGCTTTGTTCTAAATCTGAGGATCATATCAAATCTTGTCATTAGGGTTTGTTACCAGGACAACAGCATTGCTCTATCGTCTGAGCCAAAGCCTGTCGGGACAGATACAGTGGGAGCAGCACGGAGAATATACCTATAGATGAAAATAAAATAAACATGGGGATGGAATTCATGACAGAAAGCTTTCTACTGTAGACGACCTGCTGGTTTACAGGGACCCCGGGCCCGGTATATCGACTACAGTGGAGTGTGATGAGCCTGTCAAGTGGAGAGCGCGTCTGTATTCTCACTGTGGCCAAATGTACACTCTTGTTTTTCTGCCCCTGATATTATGTGAGAAAACCAAGGCTGTGAATTCACAGCTCAGATAAAGACCTGAATAATTGGCACCCGGTTACGTAATGCGAGTCGTATGAGTCCATACAGCAGTGTTGTATAATTCATTTCACTAGTGGAATATGTAAAAGCACTGCTCCAATCCCCTTTAGGTCTAATTAAAAGACTATCAGCCTTTTTACAATGAAAACTCCAGGGGATACAGTGTAATCACGTATTAATAGAATGATTACTAAAGAAATAAAGCTCCTTATGCAGATAAGAGCTGCTGAATTTATGGCACAAAGCCACCCTTAAAAAGAATTCATATAAATGTTATTCCTATGATCTTAGTTCAGCCCTAAATTTGTGAACGCGAACAAGCCTTCCCCAAAACCACAAAAAGGGAATCGGATCTCAGTCGTAAGGATGTAGATTGAAGGTGGACTTTTTAAATGCAGATGGGCACCAAGGGTGTATTTATGCTCATAAAGCCGTGTTTTGTTTTGTTTTTTGATCATTTTGAAGCTCATTTGGGTGTAGAAGCTAGAGAATATTAATCCACAAATTGAGATTCACATCCGGTGCCACTTGAGCAATTGTGGCACACTCTACATCTAAAATACTGTGGAATTCAAACCAAACAACATTAAGAGTCTGCAGCCATGTTCACTCGGAGAAGCTGTACTTCAGCACATCAGTGCTTTGAGCTAAATATTAAAGTCAGCTTGCTCACGATGACAAACATGCTGAGGTTTAGCAGGTATACTGCTTAAAGGGATAGTTTGGATTATTCAAAGTGGGGTTATATGAGGTACATATCTATAGGCAGTATGTTAACTATAGTGGATGGCGGTCGACACACCCCCAGTTTTGGGAGCATGAATGCTTGTAGCAAATTTCACAGAAGCGCATCCAGTAATCGTGAAGACAATTCAATGAAATCCAAAAACGCCAGCCTTGTGGTGACACTGGATGAAATGGAGCATCACCTCAGAAGAGTCAGTAGGACTCATCCTCTGGGGACCATGAATGTCAGTGCAACGTTTCTGTATTAACAACTAGATTGTGCCTGTTTCATTGAGGATACGTTGGGGACTTGTACAGCCAATAATCCCATCATTTTTTTTGTAGTGACCAGCTGAGATTTTTAGCCAGGCTCAAATCCTTTGTCATTTTTTGTCCGAGGACTGCTATTATGTCAATTTATTGATCTTTGGTTACTTCAGTTACCTGACCTTACCTGCCTGAAAACGATCAGTTAGATTTTGAAGATATGGCCAGTTTTCTGAGATGTTTTGGTCTGGCATTAGAGTACTCTTGGCACTCAATATTCCATCTCTTGAATGATGATCTCATATCTGACTTTGGGGATGAATGCATGCATGTCTGACCAAGCCAGTTGTGAAATCAGCTCCATATTTTTTAGTGTTGCTCATAGATATTGCTCTGTTTCGCTGAGATTTTTTTCCAGCCAAGTTTAGCCACAGAGGGGAACAGTCCGCTACAATGTTAGCATGAAAATCATCTTAAACAAACTGCTGCTGGGTGTTGATCCGATAGTTGGTTCAGTTTTATTTCTGTAATGAATGTATTTCAAGGTTACACTTCAGTAGCTGGTTCAAGTTCAAGTAAAATTTATTTGTGTGGCACCAATTTGTGCAACTGCAGCTCACAGAGCTTTGCGGGGTTATAAACCATTAAAACAAAAATAGCAGCGCAAGCAAGAAACTGAAAAAAAATGTAAACGAGAAGAAGAGAGAAGAAGCGCGAGGACTAAAAACAACAGGGGCGATGAAAAATAGACACATAGAAACAGTAATTAAGACAGAAATAAATAGTTTTATGAGAATGTTAGAAAGTCTTGGATCAGCAGGTCAGCTGCTACATACTTTTACGTGCATACATGCTCAACACAAGCTCACCAGATTTGTAGTAAGCTCCAGGGATAAAGAGGAGGCACAGAAGGTGCCTTGAGACCTCAGAGATCTGCTGGGTTTGTAAATTGAGAGCGTGTCTGATACTCTGTGGAGCCAGGGCATTTAGAGCCTTTTACACCAGGAGGAGGATCTTAAACTCAATTCTAAACAGTGGACGTCTGTGAGGACCGGAGAAAAGTGTTCTTATTTCTTTTATCCTTGTTAAAAACGTGACAGCTGCACTTGGCTGCTTCATCTGTGACACATAATTTGTGATAATATTATTTCATTATTTTCTCATTACAGCTATTTCAGTATTCTATGTTCAGAACATGTTATTTCATATATTTTATTAGTAGAGTGTTATGTGTGTTGGTATTGGTCACTGAGTTTAGGCAGCTAGTGATACAAAAGGAGAAGTGGGAGGTAAAAAAGTACAAGTACTTTTTTAAAGTATTTTACTTCAGTGTTTCTTTTTCTGGCAACTTTTTACTTTCACTCTTTACATTTTAACACAAATACCTGTACTTTCCTTACATTTTCAAAATGGGCTTGTTACTTAAATTTGACTGCATTTGAGGGAAACTATTGGTTATTTTTTATTTTGCATAATTGTGTGCCGCCTTCTCAGCATTAAGACTGATGTAAATCTAAATGGATGGAAGAATAACACCGAGAAAATACAATTCATTGGTGTTTCCATCAGTGCATATCACACATGACAGGCATAACAAGATGAAAATGTCTTGTCTAGACAAGAAAGACATAACATGATAAAAAAGGCATAACGACTGAAAGAGACGTTAAAGTCATGAGACAAAAAAAATGCAATGATTTAAAAGATGTAACAAGACACAAAAAACACATCACAAGATGTAAAACAGTGTAAAAGACATGATGTAACAAGACAAAAAGGACCTAATGACGGAAAAAGATGTGAAAAACATGAGGAAAAAGACACAATGACGTAAAAGATGTAACAACACCAAAAAAAGACATAAGATGAAAAAATGAAAAGGCAAAAATAGCATAACAAGATGGAAAAACAACATGAAAAACACAAGACAAAAACAATATAACAAAATGAAACGCACAGACGTAACAACATGCAAAAAAAGTAAAAGGCATAACAAGACGTAAAAGAAGAGAAAGACAGAAGATGAAAACAACGTAAAAGACATCAAAGTCGAAACAGACGAGGGAGAGACTAGACACAGAGAAAAGGTGACGTTCAGTTAACCTTGTACAGAAACAGCCAGTTGAAACGTCCTTCAGAGGGCTACTTTTTCCCTTTCGCTTGAATAAAGAAGTTGAATCAATACTTCAACTTTTACCGGCTTCTATTCTTACATTACATTTTACTTTTACCCGAGCAAAGAATGCGTGGACTTTTGCACCTCTGTACAAAAGAGGAACACAGACAACGGATGCAGATCTGTTGGTAATATCTCTGAACTCCTATAGGGGGATTTCAATCCTTTACCTCACTCAATACAGACGAGTGCAGGTGAGAGCTGCGTGTAGATGCTTTCTTTCATCCTTCTCCCTTAATATTAATAATTACCATACCCAAGTGCTTTGAACTCGCTAACACAGGTTGCTAAAAAGTTTTTGCGGTGCTGCTGTGGTTTTATATAGAGGATGAAAAGCGTTTTTGTACTGTTGTTGAACTGCTGAACTGAAGAGTTTTGGCCTGGCTCAGACGCCGTGTAAGCCGGCAGCAGGAGAACACATGGTCTTTCCACTGTTTACATTGAAGCCACACTGTTTTATTCAAAATGCTTGTGCAGTAAGGTTTAAGATGTTCCTTTAGCACCAAACCTAGTGGGTCATTCAACTGTAACAATATGTTAAATATATTAAAAGGTTAAAAGATTTGGTAAAAAATGTATTTCCTAATTTAATGTAATGTGATAGTTTTGGTAAAAGGGCAATATAAATAACTTTGTAAAAATCTAATTAGACTAATTTGGATAAAAAAGTTAAGTAAAATAATTTACAAGGTGTTAAAATAAGATAATTTATTGTAACTGTGGTCCTGAAACTGAGTGCATTCATATGTTGGAAAATACACCTTTTGCATTGGTTTGTACCTCAAGGTGAGAGCTGCGTGTGGTTGTCTTCTTTCATTCTTCTTCCTTACGATTCCTCTTTATTTAAGGGCACAACTCATTTCCTTACATTAGTTGTGGGAACATTAATAGTCTTCAGAACACAAACAGAGCTGAGGCTGATGGGAAAGTCTTTAGTTTGGTCGCACACCGAAAGTACTGGACAAATTCAAAGTGATGGTGGTGCCGTATGAAAAGTCAGAGGATCACCAAAGTTATTACAATTCATCCATCCTGAATGTGCGAACCAGATTTCTGCCCATCCGACAGCAAACCACGAATGTCAGTCTCATGGTAACATTAAAGGAAAAGTCAGGGGATCACCAAAGTCATTAGGCTTCATTCTCGGAGGACCATGGAGGGGTGTAATCCACATAATTTCATGGCAATCCATCCCAAATTTAAAAGATATTTCTGCCTGGACCAAAGTGGCGGGCTGACTGACCATCATTCTCAGAGCTACACCTCTATCATGGCTGAAAATCCCACGTTCCATCAGTCTCTGATTAAATTCTGGCTATGTGGAACTCATTTTCGATGATTGGATGCTACTCTGCATGTAATGGACTGTTAAATTATTCAGTCTTTACGTGATTCAGACAAAATGTAGCGCTAGACTGTTGCATTAATTAGGACAAAGTAAGTGTGGAAAATGATTGAGTGAATCATGCTGCAGGATAGCACCGTGGCTCAGTGGATTCTTTTGCCATTTCACAGTAAAAGTGTGCACGTCTGACCACAGTGGATTGCTTTAAATTACATGTGGATATAATGCATCAATGATATAAGAAATAATAAGAAATAAAAATCAAATAAAAAACACATTTTGGCAGTTGCTATTACCACCCAGGTGTCAGGAGCCACCTATGCTTTTTGCATCCAGTGGCTATTTACTCTTACATAGCAGAGACAAACCTCAATCTTTTTCCGAGCCAATATGGCTATTTACACCTGGGTGTATTTAGCCTAGCCTCTGTAGCCAACAATGCTATTTACAACTGTATGGCACAAACAACCCATGGTCTTTTCCTTACCAAGTAGTTAAAATTGTAAAATGAAGTGAAAATAATAAGCCAACTAAGCATCAATAGCATCATAAATACAGATGCTCGTCTTTCTATTAAACAGATATGGGACGCTGTGTTGTGGTGTGCAGCACACACCACTAGCGGATCAGTCTCTGCACAGCAGTGCAGCCGAGCAAACAAGCATGGCATCTGGAGGATAAGTTTACAGGACTAACTAGTAAAAAAGAAGAAAAATGCTTCTTTTTTGGGATTATTTTGGATTCCGTCCTGATGATAGAGGCAAGCTAGCAAACACGGTTTGAGTAGCGTTTCGTCTTGAATGTATGAGAGAGGGCGAGAGACAGACTTAACTGTCTCTGGTGGTGGAGAGTGGTGGCGAATATGCCCTGAACGGAGCAAAAGGTGAGCAGTGAAGGTATCGGTCTGGCAGTACTGTAAGTGAGCAGCAACCGTGCTGTAAATGCACAGTGTGGATTTATGTTTTTGCAGTGAATGAAAGCTGCAGCCTCTCAGTACCGAAGCAGAGCTCCTGCGTGTGTGTTGTTCCCAGCTGTGGGAACAGCGTCACTATGATAATCAGCTCTGCCAGCACAGTCAATTGAACTATTTTACACAAGTTAAAAAAACAAACAAAAACACGGTAATACTATATATCTTGGCGCAATGTCAGGAGGGTATGAAGGTGTGAAAAAATAGATTCCGCCCAAGCCTAGTAGACTGGATTGATGGAAATAAGTATGATTTTAATCATTACAAAAGCGTACATTAATTGTGGATGGAGTCGTAATGCTGGCATGTGCTAAGCGGCATTAGTGTCAGGAGTTGGACACAAGATGCCAGAGGTCCAGCTAATGGGCTAATAATGAGCATGCTTGTTAGTGATAGGCTTTTGAGTAAGAGATAGAGTAGTCATTTTAGGCTTACTTGACTGGATGCTGTGAATCAGGAGAGAGCTGCCTCTTGAACTTTAAAATAATAGAGAGAAGCATGGATGGATTAACTAGTAAAGGAGCAAGAACTGAATGTAGTCTTCCTCAGTGAGCTCAACAACCTTAATATAAATTCTGATTAAATCATAGCAGTTGGTTAAAGCACAGATATTTTAATTATTTGACATCGATTTAAGGTGATACATATCAACTGAAGTGGTCTGCCATATTGACTCACTGCCGCCTGACTTGCCTCACTTGTCAAAATGTTCACATCTTCTCAATCAATTGACAACAGTTTGGACATTCATCAGTGGGTGGAGCGATTCGATTGCAATTATATGACTGGGCACCAACAATGAGAGTGCTCTTGAACTGATATGACAGCCACTTTTTATCAATTGCAGGCAAATGACACAGCGAATGACTAAATGTCAGCCTGATTGAAAACACGGAGTGTCTCGGTTACTTTATTGCATGTGCAGAATGTGATTAATCCATCTGTGGTGTTGATTTAGCCGATTTAGAAATGAAATTAGCCTCTTTTAGAGAGGCTGTTACACACACCCCCACCCCCACCCCCAAAGGTGAATGTGTAAATGTCAGAAAGTGCTAATATGTGCTGTGTCGCCTCTCAGACTCTGCAGGCTTCACGTTTAGGTCCTCCTCCCTCATGCTATTGGCTGGTGAATCTGGGGACCTGCTGCCAATCACAGACAAATAAACCAACGCAACATAGTTTGGTGGGTTCGTCTACAGGGAAAAGGAACGAAATAAAACCAGAGGAATACAAGGAGCCAGTTTGTACACTCTGTGCCAAAAATAACAGACCAAGGAGCCCCACCTAGAGATAAAAACCACAATAGACCAGAAAAGTAAAAGTTTTTTTTTATGTAATTGGATAGATAAAAATAGTTTTGGGTGGGTTGCGGTAATTTGTGCTACTTAATGTTTTATTTGGATTGTCTCTGCCAACAAAAAGTTATGCTGTATTCCAATCAATCTGCCCCTCCTCTACTCTGATTAATTAGATTGAGACTGACAAGCCACTAAGGTCAGTAAGATCAGTCTGACATGCAGAAACTAATTACCGTCAAAACTAAAAGTCATATCAGTTTATTGGAATTAGGCTGAACTTTTTCCCTATTCAAATTATTTTCCTGAGTCATAGCTCTGTTAGAATAGACAATATCCAAAAGACTGTCGGTCAAACGTGGCAGCAGTGAACACAACACATACACAACAGGGCTGGTCCTAGGATTCCAGCTGCCCTAAACAACCAGTACAACCACAAATCACACACACTGTTCATAAGTGAATGAACACACACGTTTTGCTCATTGGTCATAGTACCTGCCAATGATTTCTCTCAACATTTTAGTTGTGTTTTGATTTTCAATGAATTAAACAGAACACAGCCACAATGATTTTAAACGCGCAAGCTGGCTGGAAATAAATGAATGTATGATGTATGTTAGTTGAAATGTTTTTCATTAGAACATGATTATTATTATGTTTTTTTTGGTTCTTGTAATGCAGGTTAGCTAGAAAGCAAACGGCAAGAAATCAAGCTTGTTTTCCTTGGGAACCGAAGAGGGCGTGTCATGTTCTACAGGTTGTTGAGCACTAAGGTCCCAAAGACCTCTAACGGAACCAGTTCAAGAGCCACAGCTTATTTGGTTGGAAACACTGAACAACCACATGCCAGCGGGTGGCCTGGCTGACTGATGCAGGTTGTTGCTGATGTGTTTCCTTTAACTTGTGGTGGTTGTACTGTTGTTAGTTGGTTGCTAATTGAAGCAGCTGTCTGTGGTGATGCTGTTAGGACTAGTTGCAACTCTTTAGCAAAGCGTTGACTTTCTGCAGCAGTTATTTCTGTGCTGTCTGCTTGCTGCTAAGGGTTTTTAGCTTCTCGTCTGAGGTGGGTGGGCATGTTAACTGGTTTCCAACTGTGGTGCCTGTTGTGTTTTTGTTTGCTGGTTTACAGCTATTAGAGGGTGATTTCTTGATAAGGTTAGCCAGATCGCGGCGGCAGCTGTGCGAGCTAGTTGCTATGGTCGCAGTAGCTGTTTTGGATACTGATATTTCCGCATATGTGAACTCATTATGAGCTGAACGTAGCCTCAAACACAGGACCCCTCACATTTATTTTCTCCTTCTGATTCTCTCACGGATGCTCACATGCACACACACACAAACACAGATGCTCTGCTCACCTGCCCACGCATTTGGCCCTGCCGATCTTCCGCCAGCGTTGTTGTCAGTCTCCTCACACCACAGTGCTGGCAAGATAAAAACCCCCCCAGCCCACGTGGACCAAAGAAAGGCCAGTGCGGGTTTCATAATTGGCGAGAATGAGGGGGAGAGGAGGATGCAATGCAATCAGACTCAGAGAAGAATGAGACCTTAATTAGACATTCTTCTCGTTCTATCTATAGAAGGCTTTCCTTTCCTCCTCTCTCCCCTCGCCTGCAAACCTACAGTATCAGTGAATTCTAATTAGGGAGCACTTGATGAGAGTGTGTGCTTACTGTGGCCTAGATAGGCCGGCTTCATCGGTATGAGCCCCGGTGCTCCGGTGCGCTCGGTCCCACGCTGCGCCATCAAACGAGAGCTCCAGTCTCTGAGGGGTGCTGTAAAGGGGGGGAGGAGGGGGAGGGAGAAGAGAGGGTGAGGTACACTGAGAGATAACAAGACTGGGCATCGCCAGGGGTGGCGACACAGGGGAGAGGGAGTCTAGATCTGAGACCTACATTAGTGAGGCTGTACGTGTTTGAAGTGTGCGTTTGCGAAAAAAGGTGATGTGTGTGTGTCGGAGGGTGTCAGATTGTGCGAGTGGGAGATAGCAAGTATATACCTCCTGTGATGCGAGGGCTGGTCAGAACAACAAGGCTCTCCAGTCTCACAGCGAGTGGGTGACTCTCATTCCCCAGAATCCTTCACTTCAGCTATATACATTGCATCTTGGCCTGTGATCTTGGCTTGTCTGGCCAGGCCTTGTTTGATTGTTTGATTCTTACTGTGGGGCTAAGAGTGCGCAGGCAGTAAGACACATAAATTAGATGGTGCATCTTTCCTCTCTGTGTTGGCCCTCCGTCACACTTGACTGTGTTTGGACTTTTGTTGGGGAAAAAAACAAAAACAAACCCTGGCTCAATGCCATGCAACATCCAACCAAGCACAGTGTCGGCCAATCAAATGCAAATTCTCTGTAAATTACTTGATTGTAACATGAACCGAGGTGGCAAAAGTACACACATGCTTTGCTCAAGTAGAAGTACACATAAAAAAATGTGTGTGTGGGGCTCTGGCTACCTCTGAAATCTGATTGGCCACCCCAAGTGGCATCCCGTCATCCACAAGTATAATTGGTTATCTGCCCAGCAAGAGCAGGAGCACGATGAGTATTTTAAATGTGTATTGTATTCTTTTATGTACGGCCTACTTTGAATTTTGGTTTATTTAAATAATAAATCACAAAAGTCTCACAGCCTGGACGGACGTTTAGCTCAGTTGGTAGAGTGTCTGACCCATGTATGGAGGCTGTTAGTCGACTCCTGCCTGCGGCCCTTTGCTGCGTGTCATCCCCTCTCTCTCTGCCCCATTTCCTGTCTACTCTCTAGCCTGTCCTGTCAATAAAGGCAAAAAATGCCCAAAAAAATAACTTAAAAAAAAAAAAAAGTCTCAGAGCCTGGGGGAAAAGGTGCAATTGAAGTACAATTTCTTTAGACAACTTGAAAAATAAAGCATAGAGACTTTATATTATATTTTTATGGTGTCACTCTGATGTCTTGTGATCAGATTGTTTATCTTTTAAATACAAATTTTAAACACAGGAATGTAAGAAAATTTAAGATACTATCATTTTAGTAATTAGAGTTGGTATTTTTTTCATGTTACGTCTTTTTCTTTTTGATAGGTCTTTCATGCTGTTGTTTTGTTTCATTTGTACATCATTTTTCGTATTATTACGTATTGATACATCTTGTTATATATTTTTTTGGTCTCGATACATCTTTTACATAGTTTTTTTGTATTGTTGTCTTTTTCATCTTGATAGTCTTTTGTGTATTTTTTTCTTGTCATGTAATTTTCCAGATTGTTATGTCTACACAGTGACACAAAATGTATTAATACCAAAGGTACAAGCCTGTTTAGGAAATGAGAGGAGTCGAAAGTAAAGATATTTGTGTTAAAATGTAGGGAGTAATAGTAAAAAGTTGTCAGAAAAATACAGTAGATACTTAGGTAAAGTAAAGATATCTCCTTAAATACAGTAATTAAGTATTTGTACTTAGTTACTTGCCACATCTGAACATGAATGTCATATTTCTACATTTCTAGAGTTAACCAAGCAAACGTTGTGATGAAAGATAAAACCATTGTGACAGTGGTAACTTGCAAAAGTTTAAAATCCTTCAAACTCATAGACCCATTACTTCCTGAACTTTCTGGATCATATTTTATCATCTCAACCTCCACTAATGCAGCCCTTTTTTCGGTCTGAATGCCCACTTAACTGGAAGTTTTCTGACCCAAAAAAACTTTTCAAAAACTGTCCCCAGAGTGGGTAAATCTAAATTCTGTTTTAGTGCAAATGTAGAACATAGAGCACAGATCAAATTTTATGCTTGTCCAGTTTTCTGGCTATTAAACTGAAAAAAAGAGAGAGAACAACTAAATTGTGATGGAGGAGGAGGAGATGATGAGGTGAGGGAGTAACTTAAGACCAGGTCATGGTAGACCGATGATGACAAAGAGGAGGGAAAGAAAAAAGAAATGCTTGAGCAGAAAAAAATCATAATTGATAAAGATGAAGATGCCAAGAAGAAGAAAGCATAAAGGTCATCACAGAGAGCAGACGCAGACAGAACAAAGGTTTAACCAGCTGAGACACAATAGAATGAAATGTTCTCATGTGCTGAGACAAACAGCTGACAGGAAACAATGTGGACAGGTTTACAAGCATAAACTGTGGTAGCTAGCGGGGCCACTGCCACTATTTAACTCTTGTCCTTACTTGGGTTTTACATAAAGTGCATACTTAAAATATACAGCTTCTGGTATCATAAAACTACTGCCAATACAGAAAATACAATAAAACAAATATACCACCATACTTTGATCATTTAAAATACAATTAACGGTAATGGGTACAGCTCCAGCTGCATTCCGCCAGCACTTAACCTTTGTTATAGAGGATTTTATATCCGGAATTAATTTTATTTCAGTCAGTAATGTGTTCCAGAGTCGACAACACTTTATGAAAGACGCTGACTGGCAATTGTAAAATATGACATTTTAGATCTAAATTTGGACATTCTGATACTGTCTCGCCTTTGTATCACGAGGTTCAGAGGCTCAAATGTTGATGCATTTGAAAACTAATATGAGAAAACAACAATGACCAAAGCTCTGTGACAGTGATGCCACCAGACAGGCTTTTTGTCCATATGTTAATTATATGGCTTCTTATGAAGCAAATGTTATTTCTGATATTGTATTGTTGTTATTTCAAAATAAATGATGTAATTGAAAATATCTATTTATCAGAAGCCGACTCCACTTTTGAAGGTTTTGTTCAATGTCCCCCGCCTATATATGGCTAAGAGTAATGAGTAGCATGCATCATTTTTGTCTGGTGTAAATGAGCGCTGTAATGCTGGGCCGGTCAGTACGTGTACGTCTGTGGCAAACACTTCCTCCTCTTTACGTGAATGTCAAAGCGTGGTTAATTCAAACTGGAAGCCAATACGTATCATTCTGATCCTCATAGAAATTAATGGCAAAGAAAATCCAGTGTGACCCAAGTGTGTCCCACTGCTTACCAGTTAACTGTGGTGCAGAATTTTGATGTAAGCCGACCAAAACAAGCTTTTTTTTCCTATTGTTAAGGCATTTCAGACAGAGTTCTCCAATTTTTAACACTGGGGAGGCAGGATTTATGACTCCTACCGCAGCCAGCCACCAGGGGGCGATCAGGATACTTCACTTTTGAGGAGACCTCATGTTGTCCATTTCTATTATACAGTCTATGATGTGGGCAGAGTTAGGTGGAGCAGACACACCAAATTTGGCGATGCTCAAATCTTTTCAGCATGGCAGCAGGGTCACAAACTCATTTTTCAGGTAAACAGAACACTGAAATTTGTTTCTGAAAACTTTTTTAGGCAAGAACAAACATGAAACAAGATTCTGTTACTGCATGTTTGGTCATTTTTGTGAGCCTGCTATGTTGCGTTAGACGGACCTAATTTAAACATAATAGAGGTCTAGCTGTGACTATGCAAATTCAGATATTGTCAACTTGCTGTGCAGTATCCATCATGCATTGCACAGCTGGATCTACTGTTCTCTATAGAAAATGAATTGGATTCGCCGACTTGAGGTACGTCAACACATTTGGTGTATCTGCACCATTAGAAGGCGGTCAAAATGGAGGTGAAGAGGCTGGGGAGGAGGGGGGTCTTACCAGGAAATGTTCTCACCTGTGTTAAGTCATTTAGCAGCAGAGGCTACAAGCTATTATGCCTGAGCTTTAGCCGTGACAATAATAATAATTACAAGACGGCTGGAGCTGAGGAATCGAAGCGCCCATTTAGCAGATGAGCTTCCAAACGACCTCCTGAAAAAATAGGAAATGGCACCTGGCCAGCCAACGTGTCAGCACTCTCTCCCTCCCTCCTTTCACCCTCTCTCTCTCTCTTTCTCATGCCTCTCTTTCTGTTTCTCTCACCCCCTCTGTCGCACATTCAGTGTCAAGCTTTCTCAGTGTCACTTTTGAAAAGTGGTAGACCAATGAAATGACATGCACACACAGACACACACACACACACACACACACACCACAGATTCTTTACACCAGAGCAGTCACAAGAAAGGATTTTTCTCACTTTCTAACACACACAAACACACACACACAAGCCTTGTTCAACACACATACGTACACAAAATCCCTTTATGCAGTATATGCACATGTGAAAAGACACGGCCTTCTTGTCCATTCCCACTTCTGAGGACACACAGACTCTCTGATTTGACCAACAAAAGAGGGGAAAAAACCCCGTCACACTCACACACACACACACAAACACACTCTCCCCTGTTTCTGGTGTAGAACCACACTGTGTGCTGCTGCTTCTTGTGATGTGGCTGCAGAGGAGCTGCATCACACTAACTACCCCCTGCAGAGACAGAGACAGAAAGCGGGAAGAAGAACGGGGGTAAATTAGGAAGAGGAGAGAAACACATTGAGCGAAAAAAAAAAAAAGATGAGAGATGTTTGTGTGTCCTTCATTGATTTATTACAGAAAAAGAGAGGGAGCAGGAGGGAGGGAATGGCTGCAGTAGAAGTGTGAGCTGAGACATAGATTGTGACATGAAAAGACAGAACACATTTTTACCAGAATTATCTTTCTATCATCTGTATTGTTATGATTTCTTCATTATGAGACAAAAATTAGGATCAAGCCATATTTTGAGGGGGTTTTGATTTTTACTCTTTGATTATGCTCGAGAAATATATTTTAGAAGATCAAACTGTTGGCAGTTAAACCCTGTAACAGGCCAACTTCCTAATATAGAAGACATAGCATAGCATAGCATAGCATAGCATAGCATAGCATAGCATGATAATGAGTAGCCGTTTTATTTTTTAAAGTTGCTGAGAGTTCCCTTAATGTCCTTTCATGTTCTCTTAACCAAACCTCATGTGATTGATGATAGTCCCACCCTGAACACATCTACATAAAAACACTCCCCGATAGTACTAGCGCCACCTACTGGCAACAGGAAATGACATGTTTTAGACTTTGACATGCTCCTCCATGCATGTTGATCATATCCAATTTAAATTTGGTCAGAAAGGCCTTAAGACCTTGGTAATGCTATACTGTTAAAATTGGGAATTATCGCCAAAGGGCGTTGCCCTGACAGCGTGGCGTGGGTCGCTGTTTTGTCAAAACACAGTTGCATTAATTTACAGTGCACTTGCTATGACCTGCCTGAAATCTCACATGTTCGTTAATAGTCCAGGCCTGAACATATGTTATGAATTTTGTCAATGGGCGTGGTCACATGACATCAAACTCCTTTCTGCACTGTGCAAAGCACCTTAAAATTCACAGCCTCATCAACTGCCCAGCATCTGGTGATGAGGAAGCAACCACCACACTCCCTGGCTCAAGCGGGGGTTTAAGTGTCAGTCCAATGCTGCTTACAGTTTTTATTAAATTCTTTTTCTTTTTTCCTTTTTGGTCGGACATGATTTGTCCCAATTCTACAGAATGGGTGAGGTCCTTTGCGACTATTTCTTCCACAGGATACATTGACACACAAACAGCAGGCAGGAATTTGACACTGGAGACAGTGTTTGAGTCCCACATCGCATGTGTTGTCAGATTTATGCTAATAAAAAAACTGGTTAAAGCTGCACTAATCAATATTTTAATATCAACAATGGATTAAAACAGAATTCTTCAAAGCAGGAGGCAGGCCTCCACAGGGGTGCTCCAAACTGGCTCGCTGAAAGCAAGTGAAAAATATTAAATTAGTTATTGCATTAGTTATCAAACGAGATTCTTAGAATAGCCTAAATGTGTGTGATTGGTTTAAAGAGATAGTTCAGAGATACAGAAGTTTTGGAGAATTTTACCCAGAGTCGGAAACGAATACAGTACATTCCTCAGGTCGGGAATTTTATTAATGTATTCAAAGAGTAATATTAGGATATCTTGGCTCAGTTGTTGAGTGTCTATGGAATCAAATAACATAATCATGATCCCACAGACCCACAGACTCAGACTCTGCATTTCCTCTCTTTGAAGTGTTTTAGTGTCTTTCACCTCATTGTTTTGGTTTGATGGGCGGCAACTTTACTGTTTAATCTCGCAGCTCTCATGAACCTGTTTCTAGACACAGCAGACAGCTGTTTCAGCAAAGAAGCTCTGATAAACCCGCTGTACTCTGCTTGCGCAGCACAAAACAGCAGACAGACAAAGTTGCTGGTGGGTGGACATATTGGAGCATTTAGCAGCTAAAGGACAGGGCTGGCAATCACTGAACTAACAACTGCCTGGAGAGAGTGTATTTTTGAAACAGTGGGTCTTACGGAACAATGGACGTTTATTTTCGAGATAACAGGCTGTTGAACAAATGGGCTTAAGGTTCACTGGGGCATTTTTTTTAACAACTGTAGTTTCAAAGTAATGGGCCGTTGCAACAAGGGCAGTCCCCCATCTCTCCCATCGGTCGGAGGAGACCAAAATAGAGCTAATAGGAGACCGCATACTGGATTTACAGTCATCAGGTTGACTAAAACATGACTCCAAATGAATTCTAATTCTTCTCAGTATCTCCTGGATGTGCAAATAAGCTAATGCTAGCATGCTTGCCTTACCATGTTTATAATGTCTCAATGCTGCAGCATTTTCGGCAGTTGATTCCATTAAACAAAAAAACTTGATGTAACAAGAATTTTAAAAGTACAATGACAGCAAACTGTTGATTCTTATGTAATTTTTCGAAACAGTTGTCTAAATACAGAATATTTATTTATTTAAAGGTCAAGTGTGTGAAATTCACAGGGATTTATTGCCTGAAAATGGCAGAAATATAATATTCCTAAGTATGTTTACATTAGTGTGTAATCACCTGAAGATAAGAATTATGTTTTTGTTACCCTAGAATGAGCCGTTTTTATCTACACAGAGGCTGCCATGCCGAAATGCCATGTTTCTACAGTGGTCCTGAACAGACAAAGCAAACACTGGCTCTAGATATGGCCTTTCATGTTTACCTACACACTTGGAAGGGGAGGGTGAGTTGCGGTGATGCCACTCAATCCTACACAATGGCCCTTTAAAACTTGGCGATGCAACATTTCAACAAACTCGTTGACATTTTGCAGAATGGTTTGGTGATACATTTTCTGATAAAAGAAAATGATGCCAATAGAGTCAACAAGGAAGGGAGCTAAATGTGTTTTTTTTTCTTTTTTTGCACAGAGAGGAAGAAGATTGGAAAAATAGTCCCAACAGAGAGGGGTGAGCAAGGGGGGGATGATAGCTGCGCACAGAAACATGAGAGAAAGAAACAAAGATGAAGAGAGACGTGTAGAGAGTATGACAGGGTAAAAAAAAACGAGGGAGACATAAATTACCTTTTAGGAGGGGATCAGCATGTGGACGGGGTTTTAACATGAGAGCAGGAAAGGAAACAGGAAGGAGAAGGCAGAGCCGACCCGAGCCACCCGGGTGATAAATGATTCGAGAGCTGCACGGGACGCTCTTGCCTCTTCATCTTACGCAGCTGACCTTGGGCTTATGAGCTGTAATAAAACGTGGCCAAGCACTCCTGAAATTGGTCCACTCGCCGTAATGCTCGGCAGCCTTCTGCTGCATTAGCATACAGCTTTTATAGAGTACAGTACATCCAACACATACAAATACAGCGCCTCAGGGACTGTGGTCGGGGGGGTGATGAGGGTGATGATGAGGAGGGTGAAGACAAGGAATACAGCCAGGGGTCGATGGCGGCGGCGACGGGAGACGAGGAGAAAATGTAAGAGGAATGGTAATAGTGATTTCTGTGATGGCAGGAGTGGAGGTGATGATGGAGAAGAGGAGGATGAAGTACTGAAATGGAGGAAGAGGAGATGATAAGGTGAGGGAATAACATGAGACCGGGGCACGGCAGATTGATGATGACAAAGAGAAGAGAGAGGACGAGAAAATGTAAAGGAATGCTCGAGTGGAAAATGATGAATGGCGATGACGAAGATGGAGAGGGGAGAGGAAGAACGTAAAGCGGGGGTAAAGATAAACCCAGCCACTTTCATGGTACTTATAATAATATATCTGGAGACACTTCCAGAGTTGTCTTAATGTTCATAAAGTTAACTGTGCTGTCAAGAAGAAATCTGAAATGTCACTTCTCAGCTCAACATGTATTGTCTCTGCACACTCTTACAAATAAAGGTGCCGACTAGAACCATAAAGGGTTCTTTGGCTTTTGATTCCTGTTTGGTACCTTTTGTAAAGGGTCTACTTGGTAATCTTTCACAGTTCTAGCTAGAACCCAATGTAAGACGTTGTACCTATTTCACCCAGAACCCTCTCTGGAACTTCTACCCAGATCCTTTCCATCTCCTAAGGGTGTCAACAAGAACCCACCCAGGGGGTCCTACAAATCATCTTTTTTATACTCTAAGGCTTTTATTGAGAACACATTCAGTGAACCAACTGAGAACCTTTGTGTTGTGAATTCTTTATGAGTCCAAGGGTTTTATCCAGAACCCACCCCAAGATTTCGAGAACGTTTTTTTTTTTTCCTGAGGGTTTTCTCTAAAACACATTCACCTTTCTATATTTCAAGGTTTTGTCTAGAACCCATGCAGGGGGTTCTACTGAGAACCTTTTTATATTCCAAGGGTTTTGTGTAGAACACATTCATGGGGTTCTACTAAGAACCTTTAATACGCCAAGGGGCTTTATCTAGAGCACAGTCAGGGGTTCTACCAAGAACCCTTTTATATTATGGTACAAAAAAACCATTGACAAACCTTTGAGAGAAGCGTTCTTTAAAGAATCTAGCAATCCCTGAAGAACTCTTTCTTCCCTCAAAAGTTCTTTGTAAGACTAAGGTTTCCATTAAGAAAACTCGTCATCCAAAGAACCATTGAGAAACCCTTTCTTCAAAAAAGGAATCTTCAGAAGCAAATGGCTCTGGGTAGAACCTCATCCCTTCAGAAATGACCCTTTTGAAACCTGTATTTGTAAGAGTGCTGTGGCGGCAGCTGTGAGTGGGAAGACGAGGATGAAGAAGACCAAGAAGAGCGAGATTATTCCATCACTTTCTTAACACCTTCGGATTTTCTCTTCCGCCTCTTTACACCCACTCCATCACGTTCACCTTCTTCTCCTTCTCTTCATGGGGACAAAAAAAACACCTTCGTCTTATTGTGGGGGGGTAATAACAGCGGAACAAACAGCATGTCTCTCTCGGGGCCCGCCTGGTATTATCTTCAGCCATTATTATATTTCTGCGAGGTCTCTGTGCTCCTCTCCAGAGGCCCCTGGGCTCGTAATGGAGCTGTGTGGAGAACCAATCCCGGCCCAATACAGATTAATTGCTCTGTTTGTTTGTTTGGACAAATAATCAATTAATTCCGGTGTGGACCTGATTAAGTGTAAGATGGGGGGATGAGAAAAAGAAAGGATAAAGAATAAAATACCTGAGAGACAAAGCGGAGGGAGGAAATCTAGGATTGAGCCTTGAAATAATGATTTTCTGAAAGAAGTAGCACTGAATTGAAAAGACGTCTCACTCTGATGCAGTTTTAAAATTGTTTTAAGACAAATGTAAATATGAACAATAAGATGAAATGTCACAAGATTGAATTTTTTTATTAGGTCTTAAAATCCAATTTTTTAGCCGTCCTAGCAGCGAGGCTCTGGGGATGGCAATGGCAGTCTGTCCACCAATTTGGTCCAGACTGAAATATATCAAAACCTATTGGATGGCTTGCCATGAAATTTTTGTACAGACTTCATGTTTCCCACCGGACGGACCCTAATTAATTTGGCGAGCCCCTGACTTTTCCTCTAGTGGCACCAGCAGGTCAAAGTTTTTCACATTTCTTTTCTTTTTTTGGTGATTTATCTACTGGCTGGATAGTAACAGCATTCGGTACACACGGGCATGGCCCACAGACGCAGAATCATACTGAATATAGTGATACCCTGCCTTTTCATCTAGTTCAGAGGTTTTCAAAGTGGGAGGAGGGTCCAACCCAGGGGGGGGATCGCACACAATAGCCTAAATGTGTGTGGTTTGGTTAAAAGAGAATACATTATTGGGGAACTTTAGTACTAATACTGTTTTTCTCACTTTCTTAGAGTCAGAGAAATAAATGCCTTTGGACAGACCTTTTTTTTTATGTATGTGGTGTGATCTGAAGTTACATACAGCAATATTAGGCTATCTTGGCTCAATGGTTGAGTGTCTGTGGGGTCAATTAACATAATCCTGATCCCATAGACATCCAGGATTTTAGTGAAAATAAGCAACTAAAATAAGTTGGTGCCATTTTTCAAGCTTTAGCCCACAGTCTGGACTTCATCAGCATCATCAGCTCATATTACTTGTACTTCATGACTTTATTATGTACATTCCCAGCAGCCTCAGCTGTACTTTTGTATTGTATTATGAGTTAATTAGCTCATTTTAAAGGAGAAATAATATGTAATATATCTACTGTACTGTAGCACAAAATTACCATGATATGTCAGCGGAGATTAATGAAACATGCTAATGTTACAGCAAGCATGTTCCAGTTTGAAATTTCCATACCAGTGCAGAAGGGTCTGTTTTTCTTTTGGCCACACCACCCCAGTTTCATGTTTTTCACTTTACAGCTAAATTTAATGCCGAATTAGTTATTGTCTGCTTATGTTTGTAACGATTAAATTTGACAGAGTCTGGTGCTAAGGCAGGCAGTCACTGAACTCGGAGTCCAGAGTGTGTATTTTCGGAGCAGTGGGCTTTTGTTTTCAGGGGCTTAACTTCATACAGACAGACAATAGACAGTTATAAAAAAAAAACGGACCAACTCACAGTGGAGCACTCAGCATCGCTCAGCACTGTCAAAGTATAATGTGTCCCTGAAGCTTGCCTGCGCTTTGACTCTGGGGAGGAAGGAGCTGGGGTAAACAACTCACTTCAACCTATTTAATATACTGTCTATGGCTCAGCATCACTCAGCACTGTCAAAGTATAATGTGTCCCTGAAGCTTGCCTGCGCTTTTACTTGGGGGGAGGGAGCTGGGGTAAACATCCAGTTCATTCTTTGCTGAATGCCGTAGTTCTAAAATTTGTTCTGTGTCTGGTGGAATATTTATTTTGCACTGCCCAGAAAGATAAGCAGTGTTAAAGGCAGCCTATTATCATAAAACATCAGAGCTAATTCATATAGTTGATCTGTTTATCCGATGTTGATCTGATATGTTTAGTAAGTAACCAATCGAGACAGTGGTAGGTCAGCAACTCCCATGTTATCTAATGTTAAATGACTGTTTTTGCCAATGGAGTCTGGCTGGTTTGAAGACAGTGATATTTTTTTGAATATAACAGTGGTTTCCCATCATAAAAGGTTGTTAGACAGAAAGGTGAAGTGGTGAAAACAGATCAAATATAGCTACTTAACTGACTTTGTTCTTTTTAGGTGGACTTTTTGCCAATAGATAAAATACTTTTTGCTGCTGACCCTTTCCAACACAGATGAAAACAGCATGGCACAATGAAATCTACATTCCTTAACCTATTGACCACTCAAAAGGGGGCAATTTTAGGGTTCAGCATCTTGTCCAACTACGGAGAGTTCAACATGCAGACCGGACGAGCCCAGGATCGCACCGCCAATCTTCCAATTAGTGGACAACCCGCTCTACCCCCTGAGCCCCCCTGAGAATATTCAATGGTTCCACATGGGGTAAGATGGAGAATTTTTTTTTTGTAGAAGACAGGCCCTTAAAATATAAAGTGATTCATTAAACTTCAGTTGAGAAATGTAAGCACTTTATCCAGAAAGTACCCCCGTTTACATGTATTTGTTCACAGACCGCTCTTGATCGGTCCAATATGGCGGCAATATCAACGTATCGCAGGAACCGAAGCGATCAGTGTAGCGTCTACATATGTCTGTGCTGTCCACAGCAGTACATTGCTTAACTTCCTACACCGGTACTCCTGCTGCTTCTCCAAACTGCTGATGTTGGGTAACACACTGACTATATACGTATAAGGACCTTGTAAAAACCCCACCTCAAAAAGTGGAAACAATCCATTTAACCAAGGGGGCACTAAGTTACAGCAGATTCATGGTTATCTAAGAATTTTGAGTTTATTGATCGATCTGGCATTGAGGGTTTTCAAGCTGGTTGTGAAGTAGCATTTCATCTGTGCTACTTTGTTGTTAAAATCCTGAAGACAAAGACCAAAACAGTATAAACTGCAATGCAGGCTGGAGGATATTTCAGCAGTAGCAGAGATTTCCAGTCCAGCGACTGCCTTCATAATTCATCAATAGCATGCTGGTTGTGTATGGGAAGCACTGAAGTGTTTCCACTATGCATGAATGTGCTCTCATTGTTCATATCATTCTTATCATTAATATGCATTTTGCTGGGGTTTTTTGTGGAGTCTTAATGTCCCAAGGCAGCCTAAATGTTGTTTCAGAAGCTGTTCCACTCTGGCAAAATTAAGTTTTCAAGAGGAAACAATACTTT
>JAJHUR010094200.1:0-13118 GCA_027495735.1 Lutjanus campechanus | reverse complement strand
TATAACTTCTACAAAAGTAACAGCGACAGTAAAACTATGATGCTCAGACGTAGACCGCGGGTCACATGCGTGCCGAACTGTGGAAAGCGACCCGTACGAAACACGGTCCAACTGCGATCCGTTGCATCCCTATTCACAACACATGTACACATGAACCCCGTCTGTTGGCGTAACCACAAAAGTATTTTTCCTGCATGCCTCAACCACATGTAACGTTACAGCATTATCAGCTCTTGATTATGTGATTAACGCCTCGGTACCGAAACTTGGCACCGAAAAACAAGGCATCTTTTGATATTGGCACCGACCATAAAAGAACCGAAGTTCGGTACCCAGCCCTAGTCCATTGTGAAAATTACTGGGCATTACCTATTTGTTTACTGGCATTTTGAAAACCAGACCCACTTCTGTTTTATTTCTTGTAGATTAGACACGTCACAGCAGGTGGAGCCAGTTTGTGCAAAGTTATATTTTGGTGAATGTTTTGGAGTATGTAAACACTCGTTTAATCAGATCACTTTATTTTGCATCCATGTAAACAGTCAAGTTGGAATTTCTAGCATGATTTGAATTAGATTTAAGAAATACTGTTTATGTAAATGTAGCTAACGACCAGGGATGAGTATCGTTAGGATTTTACACCAATAGATACGATACTGCTTATCAATACTGATACTTATCCTTACTCTTATCTGCACTACTTTCCATAATTTGATGCAAATCACAAAAGACATGACATGCAAAATATGAAAGGAGTCTTAATTGGGATAACTGGTAACTGAAGTGAGAAGAGCTGGTCTGGTCCACCTTAAAGGTCAGTGCACGTTAAGTGCACTTGTGTCAAAATTATTACTACTTAGGAACTAACCCCTTCCAGCAGCATTCAAGACAGGGGGACCTGACTTGAATCTTGAGGAGTTGTAGCATTTATTCCCCAACAAATATCCTAAACTGTACAGATACTGCATTTCACTGCTGCATTCACTCTCTGTCTCTCTCGTCTCAACTGCACATCACATGGCTACGTTAGCAGGAGGAGATGCCATAAACGCACAGCAGAGGAACAACTGACAGCTTTTGGGAGAACACAAACCAAGTGCTAATTAACGTTACATGATAGTACCACCTTTGTCCAATATTTCAGTACTGACTAATCAGGAACTGCAGTACTGGTTCTGATACCCATCCATACCAATGACTTGTGTGTCATTTTATATTAAATCAACAAACAAACATTGAGATGTGTTAGCACAGCAGCTAAGAGAGTCTAATGTTTTTATTTTCAGTGATTTGTTTTACTAATTTTTACCGCAGCAGAACCGCATGGAAAACCAGGGGAGAAAATCTACACTCCCCTTAAAGCCAGACTGTCTTTCTTGGTGAGAAGCCTTGTTCAAAACATTGACATTGGAGGGCAAAGGCACACAGAAAGTGGCTGAATCCCAGGGAGTGTGAGCAGCGTTAACCCATAGACAGTGTTTATCTGCAGACAGCAGGCGCAAAGCCTGCAGTATGTCTATCTTTGCTAAGCTCTTGCTATGTGTGTACCTTTGCGAAGCTGTCTGTGTGTGTTTCTTATACACTGAGGTTTTTGAGGTGAGATCGGACCGCTGATAAACAGCTTCTATAAATCCAAAGGCCCAGCAGGACCGGCTGAGAGATGCCTGTTAGCCATTTCCTGAATAACAAGTTTTATTTCAAAATATTATCTCAAATGTAGGACTGCAGATTGATTAGTATCAGGAAAACAGACATTTTCTTACGTCCCAATAGGGGATTTTTTTTTTTTCCGACAAGCTGATGCTTTAGTTCAGTGTGTCTTTATCACATATGCAGCTCTTTTGCTGCTAGAGCTTCGGGTTGCAAACTTCCCAATAAAATCCTAATAAATCAAGCAAATAAGCTCCAAAATAAACCACTGATTACAAAATATGATCAATTTTAATCATAGCTTTTATATTGGAGGAACAATTTTCCCTTTGGATTCTGACGGAGTTTCATGACGAGCACAATGCATCACTTAGTCATAATATACAATGTTCAGTAAAGCTAGCTCAGGTTTGGCTGACCTTTCCATTCCACAACATTTAAAATGTGTGCGTGAGAGTCTCCCACCATTGGAAACCTTCCACAGTTCAGTAACAACTCAAAATGTGGTCCTGAGGCAGTTATCAGAGTTCCCAGAGCAGATATTTGGTTCTTGCAGAGAAACCCAAGTTAAGTTTCCCTCTCTGGGGTGCAGTGTCTCAAAACGTGTATACAGACACCGTTCCCCTGATGGCTAACGTGCTAACTTTTACCCCAAGCTACAGGGTCCTGGTCTCCATCACATCTGAGTCTGTCCAGATACAGAACTTGGCTCAAGCTCTGTCTTTTTTAGAATTTTGAGGGCAGCCAAGGATAAAAAGGCCTAAGGTGGTATGGTGTGGAAATATATGGATACGTATACACAGAGCCCCTGCAGAGGGAAGGAGCTAAATGATTCCTTTCGTGTCTGGGTATGATAAGCTATGGAAAAGGTGGGCAGATAAAGTCTCTCCTCGGCTAATGTGTGCTAAAGCGAAGACCACAGACAAGACTGAATGTCCTGGTGGTGGGGTGGGAGTTGGCGGTGGTGGTGGTGGTGGGGGGGAGGGGGTTGGAGCGGATGAGTGTGTTGGAGGGAATGCGTCCCAGGGATTAGATGGACCCCTAAGTCTCCTTAGGAGGCTGAACAAGGCCCAAACCAAATAAAGACTTCAACATTAGTTATATGTTAGAGCTTCTGGTTTTCCTGCTTTAAGTTCCACTGTGATAGTAAAACAAAAGAGCGAACAAGTGGGAGTGGAGCGTTTTCCTCAAGGACACCTTCACATTTTGTCAAATGGTTGCTGATGGCTGCTAAATCTTTGAACTTTGAAGTTACAGGATGGTCATTACAACAACCCTGAAATATAAGCATAAATGACATTAGAGTGGAATAGGTCACTGGAGCTAATACTACATACCGCTGGACCCAACAGCCTAATATTTTCTGTGCGCATTTATGACTCTAAGCTCAAGGACCACTTGTGGTTGTGGTGAGTCAATTTTTGAAAAACCTTGAAAACCCTATTTTATTGACTGCTAACTCCTCATGACTGACCGGTAGACGCTGCAAGTCATCAATAGCTCCTTGGCTAAAAACAAGGCTTACCTATATACCTATCTATGTATGTCACTGGCCACATTTTGGCGTTGCTCAAAAACTGACATCCATGGAAAATTTTACTTTCATCTTAAATCAGGACATCTTCAGATTAATTATGTATCTATCATACATTGTTAGAAAGTTGCCTGGTTGTCTGTAATATTATATATCAATAACAATGTTTAAATTGAGAAGTTTGGACTTTTTCCATTTATTGTTTCCTTATCAAGTTTATAGGTGAACCCACAATACTCGAATACAATACCATTACACTAAATCTGTATTCAGAACTTTGCTCTGCTGGTTGCATCTGGCAGCTGTGGAGTCACTGCGGCAGGTGCTTCACCATCTGTTGCCTGGCACATCTGCACGCTACTGAATGCACTCTTCTCGTTTGATTATATGATATATGATAGTGTGTACAGAAATTGATGAAGTAGAGCCAAAACTTTTACCTGTTACATGTAAAAGGTGTTTCCCTGATTTTATGCACACACAACACACACAGTCCTTCAACTATGGCTGCCATTCTTCTCTGCAAGGCTGAATAACTAATCAATTAAAATCAAAATTATCCTCTGCTTTTTCATGCATGTTTAGAACTTCAACCTTTTCTGCACTCTTCCCTGAGACTGACTCTCGCCTCTAGTTCTTGTTTTCCTTCCTTTGTGGTCATCAAAGAGGTTAGCTAATCTCTAGTCTGTTTCAAGTATGCACAGCATTCTTATATCCACCTTCCAGCCAAACCTGCATATTCTCTCCAAGAAACTCAGAGAGACACGAGTCCACTAGGGAGAAAGCCTTTGAAATGTATGCTTTGGTTGTGTCTTCTCTGAGAAAGCTTGCATAAATAACCACACACAGATCCTCATGAATGCATGAGACATCAGATACCTCGGCTGAGCCACTAATGGGCCTCATAGTGTATTCTGGACCTCCACATTTTAACTGGTTTCTGTCCTGTGATTCCCTAACAGTCATTGTGAAATATGTACTCTTGCTCCAAAGGATGACACCTAGCATTTCGTTATTTTTACAGCCCTCGTTTAGATTTTTCGACCGTTGCTCTGGTAAGTAACACTGCTGTCATTTTTAAACCCTCCCTGAGTTTGTCAAGCCAATGCGGGGGCAAGATCCTGGCAGGATTGCATTTAGATTTTATGAGTAAGGCTAAAGCTCATATAGTGAACCTGAGTTCAAGTTCCACTCTTTGACCTACTTTAAAGAAACCTAACCTTGGACTTTTAGTAGAAAACCATGAGGTTAAGTGAATGTTTTATTGTTTGTTCCTGTTGAATATCTTAATAGTTATTCCTGATGCCACTTTGCCTAAAATTGTGCACTATAGAGATATATAAACGTGACAAGTTACTGTGTATTTCATATTGTTGTCACAAGGGATTGCATGATTTAGTCTTGTGTGATTTTTTTTAAGATTTCCTTCCCATTTACAATATTTGTGGACAAAACTGGATGTGATGGAGTCCAGTGCCTATAGTTTAGCCTCTATTCTGGAGTGGATCTGTTTCTCTGTTTCCTCACTTGCCTGCAAAAAGTCATCTGGGTTAACCACTGGGCGCTACATGGGTCATTTTACTGAGCTCCCACAAAGCAGTGGTGGCTTTTCATGACTGGCTGTGATGCATGCAATGCGTGTGATTCACAGTTGCTACCAAACAAACAAAGTGAGATTTGTCCTCGGGGTAGTTAAGTGTGTTCTCTCTTAGAAGAAGTGGACAGAGCCACTGTGACATCACCCATTAGTTTGGGAACTACCGTTTGAAGCCTCAAGTTTGGCATTGTGGGGATTGTCGTCTTGTTTTTTTGCAACCAGAGAATGCACTGGTGCGTTACATACTGCAACTTGGGCGGTGACTGGTTTTGGTTGGTCCATCCAGCAGAAAGTAATGGCAGCTTGCCTGGTCATGATCTTTCTTATATTGCAAATAAGCAGTACATTAAATTATGTCCCTGGAAACACTTTAAGCAAGAAATAGGCAATGAAGTATCAGAATCTTGATCCATATTTGATTAATACTTTCTAGTTTTATAGTTTGATCTGCGTTCCAGGAGGCTCCGTGGGAAACTGGAAACACTATGGTGACCTGTCTTGTTGCAATTTCTCTTGTATTACAATTAAACAGTAAACTAAAACATGTTTCTGAAAACATTTTAAGCAATGAATATCTTGAATCTTGGTCGATATTTGGTCAATCCTGTCTAGTTTGATAGTTTGATCTGAGCCCTGGGTGTTGCACTGGATGGATTAACTGAGAATGACTTGTCAATCTCACAGCAAAGCATGCCCTCATTTATTTTACTCTAAAATGGGTTTACAAAATTATCTTTAGTTTACGTAGCAAGGTTTGTTGTAGGCAACTGGACTTCATAGAGTTCTTGAGTTCTTGAGTTCTGAAGAAGCCTCTTGGATGAGAGGCGAAACGTCTTCAAGAACTCTATGAAGTCCAGTTGCCTACAACAAACCTTGCTACGAATACCATGACCTGGATGACTGAGAACCTTCACAGACATATCTTTAGTTTAGTTATTCGTTTATTTGGAAGGGACAAGTACAGAAAAAAAAGGCATTAGCAGGTGTATAAGCAGTGTCCGATGTACTGTACACGTGTTTATAGATGAAGCTCATTTCCAACACAAGTCCCATGATGGGCATTAATAGCCAAAACAATTGTTAAAATGACATGAAGTAAGGTCACTTTCTCACAAGACTCGATACAGTTGGACTTCTTTTTGCAACCAGTAGAGTCACCCCCTGCTGGCCATTACAAACAATGCAGGTTAAAGGAACTTGCGCATTGGCATCAGTTTTCAGACCTGGAAGTTCCATCCACTTATTCTGCTGTCTGTTTTTTACTGTATAACTTCTATTATTTTTCCTGTACGTATAAAGCAAATACATCCCCAGTGTTTGCTTGACAGGTCTCTATACTCCACTGCCCACAGGAAACTATGATTTTACCTATATGGTCGATTGCTGTTCTCTCCCCTATTTGTGAAAAACAATGCGCATTGTTGCAGCTATTGCCCATTTCCATTTCCTTAGAAGTTTTCAGAGTGGCTGCCACTGCAGGGCGTCACTTTAGCGTCCTCTGTGATCATTTCCCTGAGTGAAAATAGCAGCACCGTGTGACGTGTTAATTGGCCACTAGTCCAGGGTCACTCCGCAGGCATCTGAATGCTCGCACACAGTACGACCTCTATGTATGGGAAAACAAATGAGAGGACAGAAGGGCTCCACACAGCCTTACAACATAGAAGAAGTCAAGGGAGATGAGGTCATCCTTGCCTGATTTCCAAATAAAACAAGAGGACAACAGCTGAGAGAGCAATGATCCATTAGGTCTCACTTAACCACCCACCAGTGTGTCTGATGCACATGAGGACACGCATATGCTCGGGCAGGCCAATATGTGCTGTGATGGTCGGTTAACTTCCTAAAGAGTGATGAAAGGGCCTGAAGATTGAGGGTCTCGTTAAGTGACGAACAAGTGACCAGTGATCAGAGGAGAGTTTTCATCACTCAACGGTGTTACAAATGGATGGTCTCATCTCAAAGACCCAAAAACCCCCTTTCAACTCACAGGGTTTTACAGTATGCTTCTAAATTCTGCTTTTCGGGAAACTAAGGCAGACAAAAGACAGGCAATGTAGCTTACAAACCACTGACTCCAACCAAGAAAAAGGAAGGATCAAAATACACCAAAACCAAGCTCTGTGTTTTGTCAAAGTTCTCAATTTGTAATAACACGTGGCAAACGGCAAACAAATCCCAGGGATACCACAAAGATGAGCTGTTCCTTGAAGGTAAGGCTCCTTTCCATGTAAAACATTTCTAAATAAAGGAGCACTGCCCCACACCTGACCATCAGAGGGACGCTACATGTGTTTCCATTACAGAAATGCTCCCCAAGACTGTCATTTGTGGAGCTGCACGTGTGCCTCACTCCAATACAAACCTCCAGCATATGGGAGCAGTTAGTTCCATCCCCAAGCATTGATTACTACTGTCGGAGTATCAATAGACAAAAGCTACCCCCCCTCCTGTGACATCAATTTGTTATGTTGCATTCTTTAAAGGGATAGTTCGGATTATTTGCTGTAGGCTTGTACAAAGTAAATGCCAGTCAGCACTCACCCAGTACAGAGAAGCGCTAGCATGGAAGCTATAAACTGCTGTGAGCAGGGTCGGTGACAAAAAGTATTTTAGCCACGTCCACCTAAAAGAGAATCAACATTAGTTTATATTTATGTTATATTTAGACTATTTTCACTGCATTACTTTGCCGTCTGGCAGCCGTTTCTGATTGAAAACGGCCATTATTTAAGCCAAACATCACTCTCTCCAAACCAACCAAACTCCATATGTAAAATCAGTAATTTTACCTCACAAAACATGGAAGATGCTGGTCTACAGCTGCCTCAATCTGTTAATTTGTTTGTATTATTGTGTGGCCTTGGTGAATAAGAACCAACCTTTTAAAACACGTAAGTCACACATTGACATAAACAAATTAACAAGTGGAGGCAGCTTCAGTGCAGCAACTATTCTGCAAGGTAAAATTACTGATTTTACGTATGGAGTTTGGTTATTTCACAGAGAACAAGAATTGGCTCATATAACACTGGCTTCCTATGAGAAAGTCTGGCTGACGGCAAAGTAAAGTGGTGAAAATATTCTAAATATAGTCTACACTTGAAGTGATATTGATTCTTTTTTTGTTGGTGGGCCTTTTTCAAGCTGCTAAAATACTTTTGGTTGTTGACCCTGTCCACAGCAGCACATTGATTGGTTTACGTGCCCGTCTCTGTCTCTCCAAACAGGCTTGCCGACTGGCATCTACTGTAACTAATACATTATCAATACCTCAAAAAACCCCAATCCAAACTATCCATTCAATTTTACCTTTCCATAAGAATACTTAAACTTAAAGTCAGCACTGTCAAACCTTCAAAATCAAAAGAATTTCACACGAAGAAGCAAAAACCTATTCTGTTTCTTCTCTATCATATGTTCTCATCATATGTTTTTCAGAGGTTTTTTCATGAGATTACCTGCTGTTGCTGGCTGAAGAGCAGAGGACAGCGGGACATAAAGTGGAAACTCCTCAGGAATGGTGATTACTGGCCACTGAATTGAAACCAGCCAAGGAGAAACCAGATCTGAGCCTGCGAGAAGTATTATGGTAGTTATATCGAATAAATGCCTCGGCTCACCCCATCACTCCTGTTTTCTCCCTGCCTCCCCCACCAACACTGCACATTAAAGAGGAGATGAATCAGGAGTCTGTAAAACAGAAACATAACCCTTTGAACTTTCAGCGGTGGACAGATTAAGAGGACAGAATAGAGAAAGAGAGGCAGGAAGAGCTCAGGTAGGAGGGGAGTGATTTGAAAGATTAAACATGTTTATCACTAGCTATCACCGAGAGTGACCACGCTATATTAGAAATGCAGGCAGATGGCTACCAGGGGCTGCTAAAGAGAAAATAGTACCCAAGGACTCCCCTCTGTGACTCCCTTCCCCCAAACCAATCACAATCCAGGTGCCTCTCCCCTCTGAGCTTGCATTATTAAATTAAAGTCCAAGATTTATACCCCAGTGCCAAAGCAACGGCTTTAGTCAGATTTGGAATCATTTATCCCATCAGAGGGTCAGCCAGTCTGAGGTTTGATTGATAGAGGCACAGCAGTGGGGGGAGTATACAGTTACACCCTGCTGCCTTGCAGGCCAGAGCTCCTGCATCTTTAATTCAGAGCCGAGCAGCCTTATAGAGTCCAGACATAGCAACACTGTGGCGCAGGTAAACAATTCCCCTGACAACGATGAACAGAGGTAGCAATGTGGGTGGAGGCGTCTATATACAAGTATATTCCAGTTAAATACCAGATTCTAGATTCTACATTATTATAAACTGCACTTGTGGACTTTTGTAGGCAGCAGGGCAGCAGTCCAGTTATAGATCCCCACTCTCCCCTCAATACCTCCCCTCTGCTAAGATAAATGTACAAACACTAATGGATAATCAATAACAATCTGTGCATTTATTTAAAATTAATGCACAAGGTGGAAGCTAATTTTCACTTTGGTTATTTTACATGGTTGCACAGGTCAGGGGCCTTATCCTGCTTATACCTCTTGATAACAAAGTAAAGTTTAGAGTTGAGATGAGCAGCAGGTATCAAAAGCAATTTTCTGCAGCATTAAATGGCATCTGCGTTCTTTTCTGTGTTTTTCAAATGGAAACTCCCACTCAGCAGTTAGCAGAAAGCAGTGGCAGTACAGCACTTACATGTTCCCCTCCCTCAAGCAAAGGGCTCATAGTAAAGTCATCATGCAGAAACCTGCATCAGTTCATGTGGGAACATTTTTAAAAGGGCTTGGGAAAAAAGCATTTTGACAATAAAACATAAATCTGATTGTTTGAATTTGAAATGATAAGGACAGTACTGGAAAGCTACAAAATGATATAAAACCCTCTTAAAAACTAAAAATAATGGAATGAAGTCATTTGAAGCATGGGAGTATCCTAATGGACTGCATTTATATCTCATTTTTATCCAAAGCTCTTCATAATTTGTCTTTCATTCTCGTATTCACACACACACACAAACGCTGATGGCTGCAAGCTAACTGCACGCTACCAGTCCAACCTTTGGGAGCAATTTGGGTTCAGTGTCTTCCTCAAGAACATGTGGATGGGAGGAGCCATGGATCAACCTGCCAACCCTGAAATTTGTGCTGAGCCACAGGCACCCCTGAATAATTTAGTGATACTATAGGTTTATATTATAGGCCATTAGTTAGTTATTTTTACTTCACTTTTGAAATATCATGGATTTGGGTTGTTTTTTTGTTTTTTTTTTTGTTTAATTCTAGTGACCAACTTTGGTTTTCCATGGCATCTTATCACCGTTGTTTCATAAGTATTAAAGGAAATGTTATCGGTCTGCAATCATTGAAGTTCATCTATCCCCCCTCCTATTGATATGACATTTCATTACATAGTGCTTTTGCAATGTAGAAAAAGCCAGTCAGAAGCAAGAATCAGAAATATTTGCTCATAGCAACTTCAGAATACTTTGTTGATGCAATGAGGTACAAAACATTGTACAGCAGTTGCTGAATTAATCCAAATTTGACCCAAACTCCAAAAGTGAGCTTATTTTAAATGCTCAATGTACTGTCCAGATTTCAACAAAGCATAAACTTTAGCTTTTGCTTGGCTGCATACACAAGAGGATTGTGCTTTCATACACAGGCTTGAATCTATGACTTTTTTCTTTTTTTTTTTAAGTCATTTGTGCTGATCATTCAACCAGGAGCACCATGCTATCTAAGCCTTCAACAACTGCCACAGTGTCTGTGCAGAAATTGAATTTCATCCAGAGTCTGCAAACCTAAAACTCCGACCACTTTGCAGCTCTATGACACATTAGTTTTTAGTTATACAGTAGTTAGCTGTGGTGCTTGTTGAGAAACCAGTGGGGGATCTCGTCATTCTCACTGCACTATAGCGGCTCTGTCTGGTTGCTTGTGATTTTCATTCCTAGAAATTTTCTAGAAACAGATGTACGGTTAGTAAAACTGGGATTATATAATTCCTGTGTAGCTACATTTCAATCAAAAACAGCAACATGAGACCTAGAAACAGGATCTTAGCAAAGGCAGACAAACAGGATGCTGCCTGTGTTAGCTGATGTTTCTATTTTCTGAGTTCCTGTAGGGATGCAGCAATAGCTGTGGAAAATCATCAAAGGACCACAGCAACACGTGCATGGGAAGGTAGAGGTTTAAATTTGCCCCCGGGCCCCATTGCTCCATTTCAAAATTCTGAACACTTGGCGGCCCATTATTTTCATAAATAGAGGAACCAAAATCCTCAATGAAAGGTGCAGGCTCAATTAGATGATTGAAATGGGAGCTGTCTGAATTCGAAACATATGATCTCGAGGAATTTAACTTAATGCTGTTAAGAAACACTAAAGGATCATATTGAGCCATGTTGACTAGCTGTAAAGTGTGCGTTGAATTACAGTGGGCCTCTCTGATGCACTCAGTGGCCTCTGCACCTGGTTTCAACGCTGTGACATCACCAGGGGAAACGAGACTGTTTGGATTCTCACGACTGCATCAGAGGAGTCAATCAATCTTCATCCTCCACGGATATCCACTATCACAACAGCACCTAATCAAGAGATTAAAGGAGAGTCCTAATTTGTCCAAATTTGTGGTAAAAAGGAGCACGTAGGCAGGGCTGTGAGAGAAGAAAATTGCAGATATTATGAATGTGGAAAAGTTCCATCGAAAACATGGAAAAATATTTTGAGGTTCTCCACAGCGTCCAGATGGATGTAATGGTTTCACATGACACAGATTTTCAAAGTGCTGGTGGCAATGAGATCAAACTTTTACCACAGTTATGGTGGTTAGATTTGAAAAAAAGGCGGCTTCATTTTGGCGGGGTTAAAGACAGGAAGAAAAAAAAACACAATAAGTCTATCTTTCATGAAGTCAGACACATAATTTTGGATGATTTATCATTTCAGATTTTCTGAAAGAAATGTGTAGGAAGTAGAAGTGGTAGTAACAGAGTGCTACAGTTATGACTAGTTTTGTAGATCAACTGAGAAGTTAGCGTTGCCGTGGTTCCCTCAACAAAAAGCCAATGGGATTTTTCCACTAGATTTTGGATTAGTGCAGAAAATAATCTCTGTAGCAAACAAAAGTTCACAATATTTACACGTTTTGTAAGATAAAATTCACAAATTCACAATGATCACCAATCTTATCATTTTTGAAGCATAAATTCTATTGGTAGAAGTTAAAAGCTAATGTAAGGCTGTAAGTGAACTACACCACAGTCACATGACTTCATTGTCACCGCCACTAAGTGACTGGTGTTTGGTGTGATGACGTTTAATGTCCTCAATGTGTCACGGTGACGGTGCATTTCAAAATTGCAGTTATTGAGACAGCCCTGCCCAACAACCTCTGTGGTCTCACTTAGCCACCTGTTAGCTAATACCTTTTTTTAATAAAGGCTTCCAAATTCAAGAGTGTGATTTCAACCAACATATTTTATGTGATAGGACAAAATGTGACAATCTTTTAAGGTTGTGTTAACCACAGACCTAATTTCAGGCATCTATCAAAAAAAAAAACCTCATTAACTTCGAGACAAAGGAATCAGACAGGCAAAAATGCTCATTCCAGTTTTTAGAACTTTCCTGCATCACTCTGTCCAACCGAATGGTAATTCACAGAATCTGCATCTAAGTTTATTAGTAAGGGTTTCCATTTGCTCCTGTTTGTTACAGCCTTTGACACACATACAATAAAAGTTTCAAAATTACAGGATAAATAAGCCTAAATCATTCTTATGTATGAACTGTATACATCGAGCAGTATACATGCCATGTCTTTAAGAGAAAAAGATTAACAGTTGCTACACTATAATGATTGATAGGTCAATATCTGGCCGCCAGCCGATCATGTCTCCACCTGCTCTATATCAGCCGTAAGAGGAAGCAGCTGTGGTGACAGCATGGGGTCGAGCTGACACCAGATACATAGCATTTCATGTCATCTTCATAACACACAGGCTAATAAAACGACCAGGTTAGACGTCATACAGCTTGGTGTTTAGTCTGAGACTGTGAGTGTTTTGCATAATCACGAATAAAGCACAAAAACAGACATGTTTGAAGAAGAAAATACATTTTGGTGAAGCTTTACAGTTGTCTTATTATTTGTAACATTACTGTTACAGTATCTCTTACATGGTGAGGTACTGACCAAATCAGTCACATTTTAGGATGTTTACAACTGTACTATTTATTATTATTATTATTATTATTATTAAATCTCAGTTTATCCAAATGCTATAATGTAAGGTTTACTTGATACAGCACTAAAGATACTGTTTTC
>JAJHUR010094199.1:0-35964 GCA_027495735.1 Lutjanus campechanus | reverse complement strand
TAGTCCAATTTTCATTTAAAAAAAATGGTACAGCCCAATACTCTGTCAATGTACAGTATGGGTGTGTGAGTATATTTTTTTGTTTTGTTTTTCTGACTACAATAAATATGACCCTACTGTTTAGGTTTATATAGATGTATGACTCATTTCTTTAAATGGGAATAAACAAATGACAAGATTGTGGAAATTTGTAAAAATACATCATTTTAGGGAAGTCCAGTCCCCTGGTCGATACCAATTTCGATATCATGAGAAAAAGCTGACTCAACATTGAGGGCATAAAATGTCAGATTTTTTTTTGGAAAGATAAATATAACAAACCTATAACATGACAACGACAAGATGTTACTGTGAGTAAGTGAGAGGAGACGGGACTATGTGGACACCACAGCAGTGGGTGTCAGCTCACTGTTGGGAGAGAAGAAAGAGCGAGAAAGTGCAACATTGAAAACATTTCAAATATTCAGTTTCGATATTTATCAATGTATCTATGTTTTTGACAACACATTTGTTAGCACCAAAGCTTCTCCTGTAAGTGAACTGTGTCATAAAACATGCAGCTTCTACTGTCCTGAGCTAGAAAAAGTAACTTCTTCAACATCAGCTCTTTCTCAGACTGCTTCTGAAACTTGAGTTTCAGCACAAACTTTGCCACATTTTATTCAAGCTTCTTCCCCCTGACTGAGAAGCTCTCCTTACTCACAGTCACATCTGTGGAAAAAATTCCAGATAAATGTTTCAATCAGTTTACTTAGAGGGATCCTCCTGGTCTATTTTGTTTTAAAGGCGATATGAATACGAACTGGACACACAGTGAACCAAAAACTGTTCTGATTCCCAGAAGGTCTCATTATCTAAACTTTGAGGACAATGCAAAACTAAAATTTCCATGAAGCAACTGGACTGGCCCTGAGATAACGTAATAGGAAGTCAAGATTAGGGGAACCTAAACTGAATAGGGAAATTTTATCATGTTTTTTTTTTTTAACACACCAGTTACTTGGAATCATGCACAATTGAAATAGTTGTTCCTCTTCATCTAGAAAAGGTTTTATCATGGTAACAAGATATTTTTTTAATCATTTTAAAATCTATTTTAATATTAAAGGAGTAATATTAGGCCTGGATGATAAAATGATAGCAATCAAGAAATAAGAAAGGAGATCTATAAATGTTAGTTTCACTTAAACAAACAGCACACACACAAACAGCTCATTATTTCATCAGGTGTGTGGTTCAGTTGCCCCTGCAACAAAATGAGTGCAGATTAAAAAAAGGATCTGTCAGCTCAGATGTATGGCAGTTTTTTGTGGTTTTTATGTCGGACAACTATAAGAGGGAGCTCGGAGAAGAACGCTCTAACTTTGTGTTGAAAGGAGCCAGATGGGGTGGAGGAGCTGGACAGCGTTACTGGAGAGAGTGGCGTCATGCTCGGCCTACTGCCACCGTGACCCAACCACTGATATGGATGGATGGACAACTATGTGAACAGAGCTGTGTGTAAACTGAAGGAAAACCTTTCTTACAAAGACCGGTAACAAAACAAACTTCTTTTATCACCTCAGCCACTTCCAGCCTTTGGAGTTCACATGTCGTCAGTCGTGACCTTCATGATCAGTATTTATCTACCAATGAGAAGCTTTTCAGCTATTTCGCTCAGGCCTGAGCAATTTGTAAAAATTGTACGCCCAAAAATGAGCACTGCACTTAATCTTTACTTTTCTCATTTTTGAGGCTATGACTATGGTTTTCCTACTAACATAAAACCCTGGAAAAATATGCTGGAATCATCCTTTATCACTACCTGCTTTCACCTCTTGCCAGCTCAGTGTGGTGCTGTGTAAACATACCCTCTGATTCTGTCGGTTCTCCGTTATAAGTGTCGGCTCTGAAAACATGGACGTCGAGCAGCTGTGGGTCTCCAACAAATTCAAATTTGATATTTCCGACCTTCTCCAGAGCATCCACCGTGAGGCCACTTTCCTCTAGCAGTTCTCTGAAAATGAAAACATCAAATGAATATTTGATAACGTCTATTTTAGAAATAAACTCGCAGTACTCTTCACGCAGACACTAAAAGCAAGTTAAGGTGGTAAAGTCAGTGTTTCACTGGCAGACAGTCTATTTGTGTGAACCATGCAAACGGAAACAAAAAAATCTGTTTCTACTGAGTCAACCACTATTTATTGATTATGATGTTTACGTGCCCAAAATATTACAGTTTTTGTTCTTATTCTGAAAAAGACAATATTCCTTTGTCTTTCAAATGTCTGATGGCAAATAATATCCCGCTAATATTCCCATTTACATACCGTGCATACTCCAATCATGGATTCTTGGTGTCAAAATTCATCATTCGTTAAACCACCTTCTTGAAAATGTTGGCCTTGTGCTATTTTTGCATATCCAAAAACATGTTGATATAGTCCATAACACCCTTATTCTGCAGAAATACATCATATTCTATAAGAGTGTCACTATTTGAGAATTTACAGTATGTTATTTTAGTAAAGATGTGTATGTTGAGATGTATATTGCTGCACTGCCTTAAAAATACTGAGAGATAATTTAGAGGCTGAATCACCCAGCCCCAAGTCCAACACTGCTTCCCTCAAGTTGACCACCAAACACCATGCTCCTCTGTTCTTTTTACATTGTCATCATGATGCAAACAAAACAAAGCTAAATCTAGTTAAACACTATGATGAGAGGATTTTAATCTGATCATTTACCAGCAGATTCTGCCCAACTTACTTGATTGAAGATCTTTTCTTGATTGTTTCTTCAACACAGAAATCACAAACTATTTTTCTGGCACAAACAACTAGGATTGGTAATTTGCTTCCACTAATATTATCTGGCTGTCCCAAGTGCTTTTGTTGAAAAGTGTTAATATTAAAGTCTTTGGATTTTACTGATTAGTTCTGGTTTCCAATATTCTTTACACAAAGCAGGTCTCTGTCTCTCTCATACTGAGAGAAAACAGCTCGGGACTCAGCCTGATTGCTTTCAGGACTTCCTTCCTTTAGCTTTAGCACAAACATCCTGCTGGTGACTGATGATCATCCACATTCAGCTTTCATTCATTGTGTCGAGCTCACAAAGCACATGAAGCCACATTTTAAATTAACAAATATTTTCTCTATTTCTATCCTAAAATACACATACTGAGTTGTGATGTGATAATATGCACTGTGGAGCTAAAACTTGTTATTCTATTCTTACCTATTATTTGACTGTGGATGTTTTCTTACTGTGGTTGTTTTTGTTCATGTGTATTTTTGTATGTGTCATTATTTTATTGCAGTAAAGGCTTTCTATTCTTTTCTATCCTATTCAAGTACTTAAGCATATTTTTTGAGGTACTTTTACTTTCCCTGAGTATTTCTAAATTATACCACTTTATACTTTCACTCCAGAAACATCTTAAAGTTGAATGTTGTACTTCTTACACCACTACATTTCTCTGATGACTTTAGTTAATAGTTACTTCACAGATTCAGATTCTATAAAGAAACATTGTCTGCATTATGATTACTTTTACTTTTAATACTTTGTACGTTTAGCTTATGATATTTCGGTATCTTTACTTGAGTAAGTTTTTGAATGCAATACTTTTAATTGTAATAGAGTATTTGGTAACACTTTGAATGGGGTGTGCGTAAGACTGTCATAACCATGTCATGACCCCTATCATTAACATGAAGGAGTCTTAATGAATAATTAGGACTGTTGTCATTAAGTGTCCTTTAATCAAGTCGTTTTTAACGCAAAGTTGACTTTGTTTCAGATATTTTTTCAGATATTTTTGTTATGACAACACTATAAGGTAATAAATGAAATGTCACAGAGTATTTTTACATTATAGTAGAAAAGGATCAGAATACTTTTTTCACCCCTGATTAAATCTTATCAAATGTTCTTTTGTTCATTCTAGGGATTCTTCAATCTATGATAAAACACATTTCGAATCCTGCATCATACTGCAGAACACCAAACTGTCACCTTAACAGGAAGAGTCTATACGTTAAAGGTTCTTGAAGACAGCTGACGAGCAGGGTTTGATTGTCTTGTTTGATCAGGTGGGTTGCACTGTGCAGATTAAAATGAGGTTGGGAGGATGGACAGGTGTTGGGCTGTTTATTTTAATACATAAAAAATTACAGTATATTAAAAATATATTTATTAATCATATTTCTTTAGTTATGAGAACATGTAGTCACTCAGTACAACTTTAATATGAAATCATTTTCATGCATTCTGCTGAGAGGACATAGATGCTGCAACCCAATACCAGGTTGGCTTTGTGATAGCATGTGACTGTATGTACTCATGTTCTCTCTTTCTCCTCCTTTATGTGTCTCTGTGTGTGGGGGGACTACACTTTAAGTTGGCGTACTGTCAAGGCTTGTTGCAGTTTGCCAAGTTTGATAAAACATATTATTTTTGTTATCTGAGCTGTCGTTTTATTTTCATTATTTTTAAGGCAGAGGGCAGAAGTGATAAATGGTTTTATACTTTGTAACCTCCTGTCTGCTTTCAAGCGCACTTGAATTGTTATTTTACAATCATGTCATGTTGAAAATTGTGATTGACCACAACACTGTGTTTTGTTTATTAATTTTTATTATATTTTTTAATCAGTTTGGGGAGACTTAGAGTAATTATTGGGCTGGAAAACATCAGACCAGTCTGGCAAAACTGCTGATGAGATGACTTTACCTCCTTGCAGCATCTTCAATAGTCTCCCCAGGTTGAACTTTGCCCCCAAAGCCGTTCCACTTCCCAGCCCCAAATCCTCTCTTCTTCATGCCGAGCAGCACTCTGGCCGGCTGGACCACCAGCACCAGGGTCAGCAGCTTGGAGCTCAACATCTCACCTGAGGAAACTGTATATAAACACAATGTAAACACAGCCTGGCGCGACATTACATGCATTAGGTTGCACTAGTCTATCATGTGTGAGCAAAGTCAACACTGCGGCAACATCCTCACCTGTTCAATTTATGCCCCGTGAGCCCAGAGAAGCGCTGAACAAACGCTAAAAAAATGAAGGAAATAAATGGGGACTTAGTTTGCTGTATGCAACACGTTGAACGACTCCCGCGTGCAGCACCACAGATGCCGTCACGTGACGCGCTGACATTTAGGAGTACTGGACTGGTCGGATCAACGCCAGACTAGATTAACGAGTCCCATCATTTGCTTGGAAGATCAGTCGGAATGTGTTACCTTGAAAAATGTTCGACTAGAAACTGCTGAGGTTTAACGTACCGGCCAGCGTGTTCGTCTGTCGAAACACCCTTTAAACTCACACCTGGTAGTTAAAAAATAATCCACAATGTAATAAAAAAGCAAAATATTTTTTTGTATATTAAAATGTTGATTAATATTATAAAAGTTCGTATCAAAAATACAAAATAGTTAATAATAATATGATTATGCTTATGAGGGTTTTAAGGTATGATAATAATAATAATAATAATAATAATAATAATAATAATAATAATAATAACAATGACGACGACGACGATGACAACAACAACAACAACAACAACAATAATAATAATAATAATAATAATAATAATAATAATAATAATAATAATAATAATGTATTTATACATAACTTTTTCCAATTATATTTACAAATAGGTTTAGGTATGAAAAGATGGGAATTATTAAAGAAGCAGGAGATGAGATAAAACAAGTTAAGATATGGTCATATGTAGTATTAAACTTTATTGTAGTGCTGTAGCATGAGAATTTCCTGTCTGGAAAATAATAAACAGCCTAAAAATATATCATATTGTATTGTGATATGAACAATGTACTTAAAGGGCCAGCATGTAGGATTTACAGGCATCTAGTAGTGAGAGTTGCAGATTGCAAGTGAATGTTGCCTCACCCTCCCCTTCCAAGCATGTAGGGTAAACTATGGTGGCTGTGGAAAAATAACTTCCACAAAAAATAAATAAATAGTGAAATGTGATGAATGCATGGAAATGACTATCCCAAGTAGGAACTATTATTGTCAGTGTTTTACAGTAAGGGGACATATATAGGTGTTACGCACAGTATTTGTCTTTAGCCAATGCCGAGCTGTATTTCTACGCAAGCGCAGTTTGCTACACGGAACACATGGCTCTGTTCAGAGTCCAAACAATGTTGTATTGGTCCATTCAGAGGAGATGTCTGCACTCGTCGTTGTGTTTACTGAAGAAGTTAAAAGGTAAAACAGGTGCGGAGCAGCGCTGGCTGCAGCGGCAGCTCAGAGACCCGTATGTTAAAGCTTCTCACGCCCAAAACTTCAGATGCAGAAGTGCCTTCAAGCTGCTGGAGATAGATGACAAGTTTGGACTTTTGCAGCCAGGACACAGTGTAGTGGACTGCGGAGCTGCGCCCGGAGCCTGGAGCCAGGTAGCAGTCCAGAGGGTTAACTCAGCCCGGACAGGTGAGACAGACAGACGGAGGAGTGGACAAAATAAGTGCATCTGGTGCACTTTATATACAAAGGCTAGATCTGTGGAAAAAACGTCCCTCGTCTCTCAAATTCTGAAGTTGATCCAGCAATTTTAAACCTATAGAAAATTATAATAAATGGGAATCACTTTCCCACATAAATATCATTAAAAGTTACTGCAGATTTACAGAATCTGCAGTAACATCTGCCAAAATGAGACAGATGCGACATTTCCTTTTAAATGTTAGGAACAAATTTGTTATAAATAATACTAAACTAATTATATAAAAAAAAAATATTGCAGCCCATTATTTTGAGTATATGTATATAAATATGTAATTAACCACAGATATAAAGTGCTGGAAAAGCTTGAAAATGCTTCTTGAATATTTCTGAAAAGTTTTTGACTTTGGAAAAACTATAGGAACCTTGCAAATAACGTTGACATACCACAGAAATATATATGCATCTTAGTATGTAAATTACAGTTCAATGTTGTCTTGTGTCTTAGATCCAGAGCTACCACAGGGCACAGTCGTTGGCATTGATCTGCTGCACATTTCACCTCTGGATGGTGCCCACTTTCTGTCCAGTCATGATGTCACTGACCCCGCCACGCACGCCAAGCTGCTGGAGCTGCTCCCCGACAGCCAGGCTCACGTCATCCTGAGCGACATGGCGCCCAACGCCAGCGGTTTCCGAGAGATGGACCACGAGAAGCTCATCACCATGTGTTTGTCTTTGATAGACTTGGCTGAGAAGATTTTACGGCCTGGGGGCTCTCTGGTGTGTAAATACTGGGACGGGATCCTCGCTCACAAACTCCAGGAGAAACTCTCGAGTGTGTTTGGCAGTGTTCGGACTTTAAAGCCAAACGCCAGCAGGAAGGATTCGGCTGAGAGATACTTCTTTGCTAAAATGTACAGAAAGCCAATAAAATGAGTTGTAATCCTGTGGTAGTGATGAAGTGAAGTACTGCTTTCACTGTCTTTGCCTGGTGCTCTGTGGGTTTAAGGAGACTCTTCATTGTGGCTGACTGTGACTTCCCTCACGTGATAATGTGCCGTGTAACTGCGCTCTTTGTTCTTCAGAAAGGCTTCATTCCATACGTAGATGTTTAACTGCTGGCTGTTTCCCGCAGGCTCCGAACAATCCATCCTTGTGCTTCCTCATCTTGGCTAGATCTCGTGTCAGTCCACAGTATCCTGGTCTTAGTCTTGTCATCGTAACAGCATACCTTCGCTCATTGCCCAGATAACACTATTTAAATGCCGCCCCTTTTTTCATTTTTCCCACTGCTTCCCACTCAGCTGTTATGTTTTCCCTGATGAAGGAAAGACATTCAGATGTCCTCATGCCAACAGTCAGCACAGCGTCCCCACTTAGTGCCCTTTTAGTTGCCATGTCTTCCATCTCATTCCCATCTACCCCAACATGTGCAGGCGCCCACAGAAAACCCACCCTGCCTCCAGCCTGTGCAAACAGAGTCGACAGCTCCACCACAAGGTCTGGTCAACCCTCAGCTTATTATCTTTCAGAGTCATTAAAACTGAGTCTGAGCATATGTCTGCCCTCCTCAGCCTGACTTCCTCCACCCACTGTAGACCTCATATTATAGCGAGCAGCTCTGTTGTATTCACTGAAACCCCCTCAGCCAGTCGCTTGAGCTTTCCTGTTTCCAGATCTGGGATGTAATAGGCAAAGCCTGATTTTCCTGTTTTGGGATCTTGGGATCTGTATAAATACTTCCCCCAGTTGTTTTTTAGTCTGTTCATTACCATGCCTGAATATGCAATACTTTCATATAGTCTTATGCTTTCTAATGCAAGTGTAATTCTGCTGGAGGATCCATGGTGGTATAATTGACCAGTGTGTTTGAGGGGCCTCCCCTCCCTCTTCACATTCCAGCTTCTCCACTTCTTTACTCATTAAAAATGAAACTTTCTTTCTTCTTTTACTCTGACCCCCCCAGGCATCATCCTGCACTGCTTTTGCTCGGTGTAAAGTGACACAGTGCTTAAATATTAGCCCATAATTGCATGATAGTCCACAGCTGTGTTGGAGGTGTGTCTGAGAGTCACATGCAATAGCTCACTTATTCAAAATCCTCAACTCTCAAAATATATACCAGCCACAAACCTCTTAATACCGCTAAATAGGAGGAAAAAAGAGGGTGATGTGATGATGATATCTAATATATTTAATAAAAATGATCAAATAAAAACCTCTTAATAACACTAAATAGGGGGGAATAAAAGAATAAAAATAAAAACATTTTGTGAAATAAAAAATGAAATAAAATCAAAATAATTAAGTTTCCAAATTAGTGGACTTAGAGGACTATATACTGTATAAGACTATAAGATGTTTTTCTCTGTCTTTGTTTTTTGTTTTTATTTTATTTTATTTTATGTTTTTTTTTGCACTCCATTTATTGTTATTGTCAGCAATAAAATAAAATAATTTTTAAAAAATTACAAAAAATAATATAATGATGTATGTTTTGTGTATGTATACCACTAATTTGGAAACTTAATTATTTATTATTTTTTAAATCTTATTTCATTTTTATTTCATTTTATTATTTTTATAAAGATGTTTTATATATATTCCTTTCCTTTTTCTCATCTTTCTTTTCCCCTGCATTATTTTTAGTTTTTAGTTTTATTAGTATATCAGTAGTATTTACTATTATCATCCCTTTATTTCCCCCTAACAGCTGTGGACTATCATGTAGTTACAGGCTGTATTTAAGCACTATGTGACTTTATGATTGCTATGTCTTAAGAAAAGTCCTTGTGACTGAAATATATATATATTTTTTAAATAAATCAATGCAGAGAATTGACTTTTTTCTTTCTAATGTGTTCTAAAATGAGCAATTTGTTTTCTGGAGATTCATACAAGTGCAGAGGCTTTGCATTATAACTTTGATCAAAAGGTGGCACTGTTGAGGCATCACTGAGGCTCGGACACATTACATACTGCTGGTGCTGATTTTTATCCCCTCAAACTTAACACAGCAGCAGCAGAAGAGAGGATCTGTAATATGTAAACCTATGCAAGAATCATCAGTGTGATATTCCTCAAGAGCCCATTGCTGTGTTTTCTCTCAAGTTATTGTTTGCCCCACAGTGTTTGTTCTACACAGCCAGTTTGGTATTTGCTTTGTTACAGAAAGTCATTTACCAGTGCTGCTTATGCTAATAATTTGCACTGCCAGCCATGTAGAAATATGTAATCATTCTCTCATTGAGAGCTTATGAAGGGAAAACCTAATACATAAGAGTCACATACAGCATGACTAATGGGAAGTGGGATGATGCTGAGGCTTGGCACGCTGCGAGTGTTGCTGGGCTCTGCTCTCTGACAGTGGAGCGATGTCCATTTCCTGGGAAAATGTTTTCAGCCCAGTAGACAGATTTTCTTTTGAGATTTTCTTTAAATTACTGTGCTGAACACTTTGGAAAGGACTCTCTATTTTGTTTGTATCTGTGATTTTTCATACTGATCTCATTCTGGTCTAAGCAGAGTTTAGAACCACAGTAATGAAATGTTTCTACCAGAGCAGTGTTATAAAAGACACAACTCATATGTTTGAGTTCACAGAAATCTATATAGGGACTCACAGGATAGACCTTGCTCATATAACTGCCAGTGTAATTATTCATCAAGATTTGGGCGCTATGCATATGCAGTCTCGGTGGGCCCACTTCCCTTCTTCATACATAATTTCTCATGCATGTGTAAATAACTTTGCCCACAAAAGATGTTTTACAGAATTGAAGTTTACAATTGCCACTTGAGGCTGCTCAGGTGGTTCTACTGCGGCTCTGTAATTTCGTGATATATTCGCAGAGAGCCTGAGGGCCAAGTCCATTTAAACATTTAAACATAAGCTTTACATGGTGGACATTCTTCAGTAAAGTTTTTCAGCGTTTCAAAGTTTTATAAAGACACTCAATACATTTATGACTGACTGGCTGGACTGGGACTGTGGGACAGAAATGCAAATATCATTGGATTTAGAAACAGCAAGACGCAGACGCTTTTCATCTTAACCAGTTAAAAACTCCTCGCAGTAGGTTGAATAAACAGCTTTTTAGGTTATGGTTTTGCTACCTTATCAAAAAAGTAATGAGACGACCGAATGTGAGGCAGCAAGAACGCACATCAGGCACACAACCCTCAGGCATCACCCCCGGGTAAAATGCCTAGCCTACCCTAACCTTACCCAATCACACTCTTCAAGCTTAATCTTCCCCAGAATCTACCAAACCCAAACCACAGACATATATATGTAGGCGCTGCAATGGCCTTTGGCTTGTATGTCAACATTGCAAGATTTAATAATTATCGTATTTGTGCAACAATTTTAACAACTGTAAGATATATGATCTATAATTCCAAAATAGGCCAAATGTATTATAAATTTGACATTTCCATAAACTGGCAACAAAACCTCGTTTGAAAACAACCAATCACATCAGCACCTGAAGCGTAAAGCAGTTACTCAGTGTAAATCTGGGGCTTTTATTTTGATAGATAAGAACAGAAGGAGTGATTGTGTTATGGGCTGCGGCTGGCTCATGACACACAGTTTCCACCTCATTCAGATGAAGGAGCTCATGGCAAAGTTTTGTCATTCAGTGTAGTATCCTGACCCCAGGTTGTTCCAGCATATACGATCATTTTTGTTAAAATACAATAATTCGAAAGTCACAGTACAATATTGCTGTGTTTTGCCTCTGGCAACACTGAATGTCACTGCAGTTTTGGACAGGACAAAACTAACCTCTGAAGAAATACATGTAAATGAGGGCGCTGTGGTCATTCTGGATTAAAAACACTGTAACATTTATTTCTCAACCTATTTCAGTGAGTCATGTTTTTTTGTTTGTTTGTTTGTTTGTTTGTTTTGTACTTTGTGTTGTGTGTGTATAAATTATATTCCCTGCAGCATAACAGCATTATTGACTCATGTTTGCTACCGACAGTACCAACTACCCATTTGCTAGAGTGGTAAACATTTCCACTGTAATAAACAAGCTCCACCTATCAAAGATGTCACTGTTACACTTCAGGATTGTGGTACTCTTCCATGACGCTTTGAATAAAACTTATTTTTCTTAAAATAAGGTTGACATCAAGGTTGACATTATGACTAGTAATCTAAATCCTATATTCAGAATATGGATGGGATTGTATCTTCTGGAAGTTCACTGTTGAGCTCTCATTACGATAAGTTTAACTGTGCTGCCAGAGGACTGAACAACAACATGTGCAGCTGGACGTGGGAGAAACCACAAGAGGCTCCAACTTTCTTTCTTTCTTTTGTTTCTTTTCTTAATTACTTTGTTTAACATATCAGCCAGTCTAGTTCATTTAGCCTGTTATAGTAATGTACCAACAAGGCTAACAGTGTAAAGATTTAAAAGTGAAGACAAAATAAACTTTTAATTCCACGTTTTCCAGAGAGTCCTCCCCATGGACACAAACTCTGATAATACTCTGAAAGAGCAATAAAATAATTTTAAAATCAATCAAATAATTTTTAGATTCATATTTTGGTTCAAATGATTGATTCTTTTAATTAAGTAGCTGTATAATAAGCGGAATAATATACAGTGAGTGGGACATTATTGCAAAATAAAGCAATTGAGATGATTTATGACCCGACTTCTTTGTGTTGTGATCGTGCACCACCCTGTCAGGGTGAATTTTGTGGATGTTAGTATTTTGTTTTTCTTGCTAAATTTCAGGGTTGTCAATGAAGCCTAGCAAATTAGCTGGAAAATATCGATTTCTTACAAAATAAATATATTACTGACAAATTATCATTGTTATTGAAGTCAGATTATTTCTGAATTAAAGTTTGATCATTCTACCAAATGAAAATTAGAAGTCTCATCAAGACCGAATTTGCATTTATGGCTGCAAAGGAAGAGATGGCCCACATGAATAAATTAAACAGGCTGCTATTTAGCCTTTCTGTCTCAGGAGTGATGAGTAATATAGTCCGAACTGAAACATTCATGCCTCTTGGTAAAATTAACTACATTGAGGGGGTACTGACCTCTAAAGATGATTGTTTGGAATGAATGGGTGCAGCCATGCCTGTTGATGAAGCAGATAGTGAAAGATGTGAACAGATGACCAATTTTACTTCTCATTACTTGTTGATTATTCAGCCCTTTGCTATTTAGATTTAAATTATTCCAAAATTACTGCGGGATTTATGTAAATTCCACTGTGGTATGAGCACTCCGGCTCAGGATGAATGATGATTCATTCACAGGTTAATTCATTCTTCACTCCGGCCAGCTGCAGGTTCAGATGTAAATATTAGTAAATTAAAAGAGAAAAGCTGTTGGAGAGCTGCAGATTTTAAATTCAGATGTGTAGCTGAGATGCTGTAATCGCCTCTATAATCATCTGCATTTTGAAAACAAATCTGCTGCAGAAAAACCGCTTTGAACTGTTCTGATTTGTTTCTTTCGTGGAATGTGTTTATATGTACTTTAATAGTGCAGTGATATTCAGGATATCAAAGGTGACCCATCACATTTAGCAACTTTGTCCAAGGGCCTTTATTTATAATAGATAGAGGATGCTACCTCATCATATTTATCTTGTTTATTCATCTTGTTTTGATCTTGTTTTCTATTACTGCTGGTCTGTGAGACTTACCAAACATAATTTCAATGTATGCCGACAATGACAAAAAAGTGCCTTATGTCTAATATGCTTCAAACAACAATAAAAAAAAAATACATATGAGATATCTCAATATATTTAAATATTAGCTGGTAAAACACTTCACATATCACCAGGTTCCTTCTTGACTTTCTGTCAGTTTATGGTGTAACAGGTAATTTATGATCTAACTAGAAGAGAGCCCCCAGTACAGTGCAGATCCTCACCAGGCAACAGATGGTGAAGTACCTACTGCAATGTCACCACAACTGCCAGATGCAACCAGCAGAGATTTAGAAAATAACATGACCTCAACATACAATCATTGTCCCAAGTTGAAACAAGATCTGACATAACCTTTTAGATACAACACCTTATCATTTTGTCCTATTAGATATTTGTGTGTTGTTTTGTCATAATTTACGTATGAATTCTGTGGATGAAACATGTTTAGTGAGCCATCGTGACCTCTGCCTTTGACCTTTGACCACCAAAATCTATTCAGTTCATCCTTGAGTCCAAGTGGATGTTTGAACCAAGCAATTTCCTCAAGGTGTTCTTGAGATATCACATTCTGGGACAACCTAAAAACATAATGCCTCTGGCCGCTGCTGTCACTGGCATGGAGGCATAAAAAAGGGTTTTAAAGGTTTTTCAAATCACAGAGGTCAATATAAGATTAAATCGAAAGCAAGTGGACTTGTTTAAAAGTCTTTTATGAAGACGTTTCGCCTCTCATCCAAGAAGCTTCATCAGTGAACTGATGAAGCTTCTTGGAGGCGAAACGTCTTCAGCAACAAGTCCAGTTGCTTTCGATTTAATCTTTCCTGAGATTACAATGACCTGGACGAATGAGAGCATCCACGGACAAATTTGGGACTAAAGGAAGTTTTTTTCTTAGATTATTATGGATAAAATTGCGTTCGCTTGAGTTCTTATTAGATAAACCTGCCTCACAGTGTCAAGCGCCTGCAGAAGATGTAAAATTAAAAAAAGATCTTGAATGGTTTGAAATCAGAATTGATTTGTTCCACTGCAAGCATGCTTTCATGGAGAGTGTGCTGCTGCTGGACTTTGGAGTAGCACTAGCAGATGATGTTTATAAGATGCTGCAAAACTCTAAAACTTGGTACATTTTGTAAAAGAAGGAACAGTTCCTTTTAAGATTTTTGCTCGGTCACAATAATAAAAACAGTCTATCTAATATTAACACAGTCAAAGCCTCAAATTGACAGGAAATTAAAGAAATGGTAATATCATTTCTTACCATCGTGCCATTCATTCCCTTGGCTGACCTGAGTTGCCAAAATGAATTGCTCGTCTGACAACATTCATTATTCCTAGAGCCTGTCCCTGAATGTTAGCAGACCGAGCCAAGGCAGGCATTCACTGACACAAAGTAATGGCTACTATTATGATGATAATTTCATACCATCTTCTATCACAAATAAATGAATCTGAAATCTCAGGACAGTGTGACGACTGCAACTCTTTTTATTGGTACCACTTTCAGTTCATGATGTCGATGTTTTGGCAAGGCATTTGACATAATGACACTGGGACATTTCCCTGTAAACAACTCAGTTTCTCACAAAACGTGGGAGTTCAAAATGAAGCGTGCAATTAAAATATTCATGCCTGTTCAAACATGATATTGGAGGTACAGCGCTTCAGTGCATCTCACACCATGACGCGGTAAAGTCTGCCAAAAACTTCCAGGTGTTTCGTCTCTGCCTCTCCGGCACCATCAGCACAAAAGGACACATGTTGGTGAATAATCAAGCAATCTCCTCGTGATCTTTGCTTTTTTTTTTTTTTTCCGAGGTTGCTGCAGTCCTGCCGAAAAATGTCAGGAGCATTATTGAAAACAAGGTGAAGGATGGCTGTGGGAGGAGGGTTAAAGAGACGAGAGAAAAACAAAACACAGAGCTACAGAGAACAAACAGCCCAGGTTGCACTCGGTGGCACCATTTTGCATCCCTACATCAGCCAAGCCTGACATTTACTAACACGCGTGGAAAAAGACTGCAGATGGAAACTGAAAGCTAATGACCTTATGTTAGCATTCTTACTGCCAATGTGGGTTTGCTTCAGGTAATTTATGAGGCTTTTTAAAATGACAAGGTTTTAGCAAAAAAAAAAAAACAAAAAAAAAAACATGATGAAACAAAAGCATTTTTGGCTGATTAGCAGAGATTGAATATATTATATTCATAAGTATGTTTTCATTAGTGTATAAGCACCTAAAAGTAAATTAAATTTGTTCTTAATCAAAGCAGTAAGAGAAAAATAAGAAAGGACAGCGTGTCTGTTCTTACACACTTGAATCTGTTGATGAATCACATTTGATCTTAAAATGGATGTGTGTGCCAGGAAGTTAGCATTTATCAAATAGAAGCAGCCCAGTCAATCCATAGAAGGGCAGTGGACTAAAGGGCCACATGCAAACCTCAAGCCTACGACTTATATTAGCTACTTACATTTGACAGGTAATGTTAAACTCAGAAAAAATAAGAAAATGAATGAAAATAAACAGAGGTTTTTTAACAGACACAAAGGAATGCATTGGAGCACCATTGAGAGGTTTCTCTCTCGGGGATGCAGCGGGTTGTGCATTACACCCGAGCCCTTCAACCAGTGGGCCACTGTGTTCATTATTCTGTGCATCGCATATTATTTGGACGACACGTGGAGATGGTGACTTGATGTTCACGTACTGTGGATTTATCTGGTCTGCTGAGCAGGGGCGTGTCCAGACTTTTTTGACTGGAGTGACCCAAGTGGGGCCCTGACTTATGCAGGGGTGGCATAAACGGAATAACGTTAATTTACCATTTCTCATATCTACTTTAATTGCTAACATTACAGTACAGTTTCTCATCATCCCATGTTAAATATTTTAAATTAATAGTGCAACCAATAACAACACAACAGAGTGGCAACACGAAGATATAATATAAAGCTTCCATACATTATTCTTTAAGAAATAGTATCTCCATTGTACCTTGTATCCTCAGGCTGCAAGACTCCTTAATTCATCTTCAGTATTCCAGTCAGCATGTGGAGCCGGTGAGGTGAATGGATGGCTCAAACACAGGACTTTTACTCAGGGGACCGGGGTTTGTGTCCCATGTGAAACCAAAATATTTTTAAAAAGTTGCAAGGTACAAAATGTTCCGCGTGTCACGTAACAACTAAAATATTTACTGTATCCCCTAAACCAACCCAAACTGCGACTGTATCACAGCATCGCCCAGTGCCAGTGTCTCATACAACTGCTAAAGGGTACCTTGTGCAATGACATGCGATGCCGAGGGGTGATGACAAATTGTTGCTATTTGACAAGTTGGCTGACTACAGTTTGGACTCTTGACTTCAACAGCACATTAATAAATATAAAGGGGCGCCTCCAGAAATGACACTCGAGTGTCATATTTTGCAGCATTTGGGCACTGAAAAATCTGCCTTATCTGACGCATTAGGAGTGAGAACAGGCTGCCAGAATGGACAGACCAAACATTTTCACTAGATAGGTTTTTGCGGCCAACATAGTTTCTCCTACATGTTTAGAAGCGGGGTGTAAGACAAGATGTTTGCAATCTGCAAGCTCACCATTTTTATTTTTTCACACAGCTTTTCATCCATTGATAAACTAACCAGTCAGTATAGTAACTGCAGTACTTACAAGAGAAGATCTAAGCTGATGAAAGATCAAGTGTAGAAGTGGCAGCTCTCTTTATCAAACCCTTTAAACATATAGCTTTAAACCCTCTGGAGCTCATGAATAATAATTCTTCATTATTATCATCAGCTATCCTTTGAAGACCAAAAAGGCCACTTATCAGTCTTTGTAAACACTCCAAGCATCTATAACGGTTAGATCTTAATATCATGTTTCCTGTGAATCAGCTAATTTGATTTTCTCCCACTTTTGCTACACCCCCTTTTTTCTTGTCAAGGCTTTGTCCATTTCTAATCTGCACACACCCAGATGACTTGTTCTGTCAAGATACCGATCAATTGACATTTTTAACAACTGTTTGCAGTTAGTCAATGAAGACAGTGAAGGTTCTAGTTAGAGTCAGCTTCAGAATCAGTGAATCTGTGAAGCGCAGCCATTTTGGATTGTGTGAATCTACATTTTTAATGAACTCATTATCATCACAGAACAAACTGGTCATGGATGAAGAAGACTGAGGTGGCTCGATTTGAGTCGAGATGAGAGAGAGAGAACTGAGTTCAAATGAGCCTCAAAATGCTGCTCGTAACTGAGAATCTGGTGGATTTGGTCAGAGGATTTCAAGTCAAGTCAAGTCACAATTTATTTATAAAGCACATTTAAAGAATGATCTCAGTCGACCAAAGTGCTGTACAATAAAACCACAATATATATTTGGATTTGAATGTTTACAACCTTCCCTCCCTCTCTAATGCACTACAGCCATGCCTGTAAATATTTAGACTCAAACTACCTGTCTATTATGTTTTATCGACTAAGGAGACGTCCCGGGTACAGTGGAGCTGTGCAAATCTGCGCACTGCAGTGATATGTGAGTCATGAATCAATTGTTCAAAAGGAGTGACAAGTCCTCACCTCCACTGGTAGCGAGACTCAGAGAAATAATGTTAGTTTCTGATTTTTCCTCAGTGGTTACTGGCACAAATAAACACCCTCCACACTGGCTGAGGCTGAGCATCGCTCCTTCTACCTGCCACCGGCCAGTGCGAACTGTGAAGAGGCGAGACCGTGAGCCTGATCTGAAGCGCATGATTCAAAGCGCAAGGCGGAGGGCTTTTACTCAAGGTGTGTCCAAATCCACCTTTGCCATCTATCACCACTGGCGTACAGGGTTGGATGCACCTTATCAGCTGCGCACAAGTGCCTTGATTAATTCATGGTTGGGTTTTGGGCATAACATACAATAAACCAATCAGAAAGTCAGCTGTCATCACCTTCAAGAAGCAGGCGTGCCCTAGGCTTAAGCATTGGCAGCATGATGATTGATTTACTGAAGGAAACAGAAACATTGATTACATGGACAAGGCTATTGGCTGGGATTCCCGCTAACACTACTGTGGGTGGAGGAAACAGAATCAGAAAGTGTTTCTGAAGTTTGAGAGAAGTGATGTGCAATCACACATGGGTTATCCAACAGGTATATATATATAACCAGGCTCTGACAGAAGTACACAGACCTTTCTCTCCCTGAGTCGGGCCAGTATCGTGGGCAGATATATCATCTGGTTCTTTTGTGCGTCATAGATCAGAATTGTTTAATCCTTGTTTTTCTGGATCCTAATAAACATGCAGACACAAACTACAGTTGCTCCAGCTGTCACACTGACTGATCTGTTAGATGTGATAGAGGGCTGTGATCCCGTCCTGTGTGCACTTTGCAGGTCTATTGACATTTCTAAGTTTTATGATTACAATGATAATTCATTATTCATTATTAATGAGAATAATTTTAGACACACATATAGGCACACGGGCATGCATACACACATACACATACACACCCACACACGCTGATTATTTCAGTATCAGCTTTACTGGTCCTGTGTAGGAAAAAAAGAAGAGTGAAGAGTGTTTTGTGACTGGTGAGACGTGTGTGTGCACCTCAGCCAAATGTGCCAGACCTACAGCACCACAGACTTTACACCTCTACCAGATCTTAGCAGGTGGTGTTGGCTACAATGTACCGTGCACAAGATACCAAACGCGCCTGGCCACACCTTCATTTTTAGACCAGCCACTCATGGGCGCACAGACAGGCACAAGTTCATTTGCTATCTTGCAAATGGGGGGAAAATGACAGCTGTGCTGGTGTAAGATAGTAATGCTGCTTGCATCATCCGCCCCATCCACTGTGCACCAGGTGTAAGACAGGGCCCCATGTGTCACTCACACAATTGTGCAACATATATATTTACTGCATTTGTGGAAATGTGTCAAGTATCTAGCCATGAGAGAAGCAACTACTTTGGATCTTGTTTCACTCTCAGTATTCACCTTTCCATCCCCACAGGTTCTGTGCCACAGTCAGTAACCGTCCACGAATGAGCAATACAGCTCTGGTGAAATGATTCCGTTCACATCAGAATTTGATCAATTCAGTTTGATAACTTTTGTAAGGTCTACAAGACCCACACGATAATAAACATTATATCCCCTTCAAGTTAGCAGAGGGCTGACTCAGAAGTTAGCCAGCTGTCTCTATATAGTGAGTGATTCATACAAAACTCGAGTCAGTAAAAAGACGCTAACAAAACTCTCCTTCAAATTTCTATTAATAGTAGTAGTGTCATTAGGTATACTAATGAAATCATTACAGTTCAAATCAACTCAACTTCATTGTGCTAATTTGTGTTACATATTTATGAATTTTTATCCGGAGGCAAAAAGGAGTCTGACATAAAAAAGAATGAAGTGACAAGCAGTGGAAACTGATCCAAAGACTGTATTTAAATATGTTTTTTTCAACTGGAAATGTATTACAATCAGTCAAATTTGATCTTTTAAGGAATAAATCCTGAAACACAACTGAGAAAAAAAAAGAAAAAAAGAAACATTAATAACATTTCAGACAAAAGTAATAGAAAATTCCACTCATACAAAGTGCTGGAGCAGTGTACTACAGCATTTATGTTCCTCTTGCCTGGACTGATATTGTGACTTTTTAAAAATGATCTTTGCCTTCATCTTGATTGTGGATGGTGGAGAGGTTGACAGGGAATGCAGGGAGAAGAGCAGGAATGTCATGCAACAAAAGTCCCCAGTCAGATACGAGAAGGGGATGTTGCGATTACACAGTCAGTGTCTTTAAAACCCCAAAGCTATCGTGACACTCTTGTGTTGCTGGTCTGCTGAGACATTGTTTATGATTTTGGGCTATACAAATAAATTTGACTTGAGTTGACATGGCTGCAGCGATAGCAATTTCATCTTTATTTTACATCTCTGCAGTTCCACTGTGTGGAATGGTTGTGGGACATTTTTCCTTCTTCACTATATAAGAAACAAGTTGTTTTTTTGTGCTGGTTCTCAGGGAACAAAGCAATGATAACTCCTGATGGATCATCATTATTGCACAGGCTGCAACAGTAGAACTACATGCATGCAACATTTCTCAGTTTAAGTGCTCTCTCTGTGCAAAGAGCAGAACTATTGAATCTAAGTTTTAATTGGCTTTTTGTTTTCTTTTCCATTTAATTAACTTGTCATGGGACAGGTGGGGAGCAATCTTGTGGGAATCGTGAGGCCGATCTGCTCGCTGGTGGATGGAAAAATGAGAAAATACAACGGGGAGTGAGGACTGGGCAGAAGACAGATGGTGCAAGGGCTAATTGTATGACATCTTACTTCATGTATCTGTTTACATATTGGCCAGAAGGACTTACATTATCTGTATTCCAAGTCAGGCAAAAATGTTAAAGTGGCTGATTTGGAAAAAATAAATAAAATGAATTAGATAAACCAGTTATATTCATTCCCAGATACATATTTTCTCTCAGCCAGCAAATATTTTCTGATTTAATGTTGAAATATGTCGTAGCTGCAGATTTACACTTGTGTCTGCACAATTTAAGGCTGTAATTATATAATCTAAGAATGTTTGTCAAATCGAAGACTTTGAAGTAAAATTCACCCACTTAGCATCTCAGGTAATGACTGAAACCCCCCCGGATTACTTAGAAAGGAAGAGAGGAAGCAGGGGAGTCTTTTGGAGTGTGCTTGCTCATTAATCTTTCTAAAGATGCTGAAGGCAGAACTTGACATGGTTGTGCGGCGGCTGCCCCTTGGGTTCATGTCAGCACTGTATGGAGAACTGCTTGTACAACCAGAGGCGCTGTGCTGGGTTTCGTTTTTCTCAAGCAGAATGGGAGACAGATCGGACGAGCTGTCTGCGCGCTCCCACAGTGCTCTACTGGTTGTTATGGTCGACTTGTCTCATTCCTGGAAGGTGCAAAACTTCACCTATTGGGGGAGTTGTCATTTTAGCAGCAGGAGAGGAACACAACACTTTTGGCAAGGCATCTAACATTCTCTCAGACTAAAGAGCAGCGGGAGGTTGATGAATGTGGAGGAAAAACACGTCCTCATTGTTATGCAAGAGGAATGAATTATACTTGTTACCGTTATAGAGTTTTTGGTCGATTGAAGCTGTGATTTTAAATGTTCATATAATTTATTGCGCGTTAAACTGGATGACTTTTCAATTTCAAGATGGTGTGGATTATCAGAGTCAGTGCTGACATACAATATCCATCAAAACAAACAACATTGCACTCACACACTGTTAAAATGCTATGACCCAGCTCATCATTTTAGCTATTTCATGTGCGTCTTTCTCTTCTGTGCAAAATGAAAATACACGTCTCTCCAGTAAAAACAGTCAACTGGTATTTAAAGGGAAACTTTTCCAATTTTTCAACCAGCTTTGTATCAATACATTGTGGTTAGTAAATGCAAATCAGCAATGTTTAGTTTCCCTCCATGTTCCCATTCATCCCTTCATTTGCACTTTATTTCAAACTCCATGGACAGCCAGATTGAGAGAGGGGTGGCTCTTTCTGGGGGGTGTGCTAGCGTCCATGGCATGGGTAATGTGCACATCTGTGAAGGCTCCATTAATGCTGAAAGGAACACACAGGTTTTGGAGCAACATATGCTGCCATCCAGATTATGTTTTTCAGGGATGTTTCTACTTTTTTCAGCAAGACGATGCCAAGACACATTCCGCATGTGTTACAATAGTGTAGCTTTGTAGTAAAAGAGCCAAGGTACCAGACTGGCCTGCCTGCAGTACAGACTTGTCTCCCATTGAAAATGTGTGGTGCATTATGAAGCAAAAGTTTGAACATTAAATTTCTTGTCTTTTTCGCTGTATGCAGTTGAATATAGGTTGAAAAATATTTGCAAAGCATTGCATCATGTTTTAATTTACATTTTACACAGTGTCCCAACTTTTTTTGCATTGGGGTTTGTACTAACACTCCAAAGTTACAGTGTCAAAACATACAACACACGTTTTGTATGAGACACATTCAAGACAAGCTTAGCACACACCCACATAGTACCGGCTGTTTGTGGGGGTTTGAGAGTAGGAGTGGCTTTGGAAGGCACCAAGATTACAGTAATATCAGAGCCCTTAAGGAAAATGTTGAATTTCCAGCAGTGAGAGACGCTTCTGTCCGATAACACGGCCACCTGTCTTGATGTTTTCGGCTGGTTTCAGGCATGGCAGGTTCCCTGGAAGAATGTGTATTGGTTTGATTGGCAGATGAGAAAATCAAAAATGCACAGTTTTCCTCTTACCTGCAGTGCTATTTATCGATCTAGATTGTTTTTGTGTGAGTTGCCAAGTTTTTGTTCTTATTGCTGGTTGAAAAGTCTGCCTTCTCTTAAATATAACAAGAATAGATGGCACTCAGCTTGTGCTGCTCAAAGCACCAAAAAATACATTCAACAGCAGTGTCTCCCTCCAGAAATCAAGACCTGGTTACTCAAGATCACCCACAGACCTTGTTGTGAGCAGTTTCATGTAGGAACTACTTTCTCTCTGTGGTAGAATCCATGGAAGATACTTTCTTTCTACTAGAAACTTTTGATTCTGGGTGGTGTGAACTGTCTCTTTAATGCTAACTCTTGTCTGGAAACATGCCAGTGCAGTCCTGCACAACAAAAAAATGCCGAGTAACAGAATGAATTATATATTCTACATATAAGCTTTTTACCAAATTTACCAAATATTTTGATTAATAACTAATTTAATTACATATTTTTCCTCTATAATGGATAACAATTGCATTTATATATCTATATAGTACTGCTGTGCAAAACAACAAGAGAGAGGGGCTTCAAATGAGCTTCATTGTATATTTTACAGCTTCGAAACAAACATAAATTATTCAATTATTCAAAGCATATCAGTGTGAAAGGCATGAAAATGAGAAAATAAAAAAAGTCCACTAAAAGATGGATGTGTGTGGTGCGGAGGGCCGAGCAGGGTTGTTGGTCAGGAGGCGGATAGAGGTGAGGGGTGGCCTGATGAGACAACGAGCCGCACCTGAGTCCCATTAACTCTCTATATCGGTCGCCGTCCCTCTGCACAGTCACAACCTGTCTCCGCTACGCCATATGGTGGCTTCACCTTTTGCTGCACGGGCTTCATTTAATGAAATAGTCTTTTACTGCCGTCCTCGCCTTTTCATTTCTTTTTCAGGTGCAGCAGAGCCTCAGCAGGAACCTCCATTTTGAAAAACTTCTCCTTTGTGACAGAACTCGCCTCCCTACTGTATGCAGGATGAGCAGTCCCTTTGTTTCCAATTTTATTGTTCTGATTTTGTTTCAGAATTGCTCTATCATGCATTTTCCTCAGCCTGCTGTTAAACGAATTAACATTTCTTGCTTTGGTCCTTTGGTTTTGTGAAATAAAAGAGGAAAGAAGAGCAAAGCTCCAGTGAAAAGAAAACATGTTGCCTGGAAAACAGCTCTCTGGTATTTTGGGCTTATTGCTCTGCGCCTCTTTTCCCAAGGGCGTCATCGTAGTTTTACTGGGCTTAGTTGGAAGTTGTGAGATGGTAGGAGGGAGAGAAGAGGAAATGCCAGGTGTTAGGTGTTTACTGTCAGGAGAGTTGCATATTAAAAGCTCTATAGTAGTACAGTTAGTAAGTGAATGTCTTATTTTGTTTGTGAAGACTAATTTCTAAAACATTCAAGAGTCACGTGTCCTCCCTCTCTCACTTGTGGCAATGAGAGATCACAGCTGAAGACTGAATCAGACCTGCTCTATTATTGCCTGATTACATTTTGTTTCACACAGGACTCCAACCTGGGACTCCTACTGAGTCTAAGTCCTGTGCTTGTTTGAGGCATCTACGTATCTACCTCACTTCTTCCAAATGCAGACTTTCTTGCGTCTTGTTCTTCTTCTATCATACTTACTATGTCCACTGGGGGTTGCTGCTTCACAATAAATGGACAAATTAGTCATAATAAGTTGCTCATATTTTTTTTTCTGGAGGATGGGCTACAATCAATGATCACAAAACAACTACTGTTTGAAGTTACAATCAGACATGACATCTTTGTATACAGTGTTCAGGTTAAGAAAAATATCAATAAACACCTTTTTGTTGACCGTTTTGCTAGCGTTTGCTAGCGCTAGACCGGCAACTCTTGTGTTCTATGTCTAATGGCAAGGTAAGGCGTTGAAAATATTCTAAGTATAGCGTAAACTTAAACTAATATCGATTTTTTTAGGCAGACCTTTTTTTAGATGGCTAAAATATGTTATGCTGCTGACCCTGTCCACAGCAGTACATTGTTATAGCTTCCATACTGCTACATCTGCCTGTTTCTTCAAACTGGGGGCATATTGACCGTCATCTACTGTTGGTAACACACTGACTATGAATAAGTACCTCATACAACCCACACCTCAAAAAAAATCTAGGCTAACCTTTTATAGATCTTTATCTGTTCATCAGATTTCCTCCTAATTATATTCTTCATGTCACTTCAGCACTTGTTATGGTATTATAAAAGGCTGTCCACCCTTTATGTGATAGCTTCTGCAACAATTCTCTGTCAGAACTGTTGTGTAACCGACTCAACACCGTTTTTCACACCCTGAGATAGAAAATGATGGCGGATAATTTCCTTGATAAAGTTTGAAACTAAAACTAATGAAACCTAATGGTGAAAAATCACCATTGTCAAGGCAGGCAAAATGAAATGATCTTTCATCACCACAGTAAATGTGCAGGTCGCTCTGTCCTTGTCTTTTTCCGCCGTCCAGATAAACTCTCACATGCATACGCAGCAGTGCAACATTCTGTATACAGTACACCCAAGTGTCTCATATATTTGCATTAAATAATGTGTGATTATCTTTCAGGATGTCATATGAATGTATGCATGGATTTCAGATTTCCTCAGTCATTTCGATGTCTGAAATGAGCCAATGTAAATGTCTGAATGTGCATTTTTCCAGGAAATAATTTAGGCCTAGTTTAATGTCTGGTTTTGATGCATTTTATTGCCATGTAATTTTTCTCAAGACTCTCTCAGAAAATAAATTTCAGTCTTTTAAGAAAAAAAACCTGAAGATGAAAAAAGATGAAGGTCAAGTAAAACAAACAAACAAACAAACAAAAAAAAAACGTGTCCACAAAACCACAATAGTCGAGGCAGCGTACTCCTAACGCTTCATCCGAGTCAGATTGCTCTTTTATAATCAGTGTTTCTAACTCGCAGTGTGACCGCAAATGACTCTCGCCACTTTGGGAATGATGCAGAGCAGGAGTATTTTATCTCCTGGTGAAAATGATCTCAGCTGGACTCGAGACACGATGAATAACAAACTTGCTCTGAGTTAGGATTTCCTGTTCTTTTATTCAGTTGGTCTATGCAGTAGTTGCAGAAACTGTGTGTCCTCAAGGTTTAGTGTACATACCACTGATTAAGAGAGGTTTGATTTAATATTCATGCGGGTGCTCTGCTGCGACACTGCGGCCACCGCATGTGATGCATCAGAATACCTTATTATAGTCATAATCAACTCTTATTTCTTAGTTTCAGCCACTCGAGCATATACGATACAATGAATATTAATACTTAAATCAACCTGTAACCTCTACGATTTAAAGAAATACCTCTGCTCTTGGATGAAACCTTTGCTCACGATGTGGCTCTATGAATGGCAATGTCGTTTTTTTGGTCCATCACTCTGGTCTTGACAAAAATATCTCAACATCTACAGGACGGGTGCTGCATCACACTGATCTCTTTGTTGTTCCTTTAACTCAGGAGTCTCACTGTGAGTATTCTCACCTTATAGGGGGGGCCACTTCAGTGTTCAAATACTAAATATTTCTGAAAATTCACTCTTTTTTAGATATTTCCATTTCTAATATATTTTCAAAAAATACAAACAGCAGTTTCCACATATTTTTTTGCATAGCTGTGCATCAGACACAAACTCAGCACCTCTTCTGTCAGTTCAAATTGATTTTGAACACCTCTGATGAAAGTGGTTGGCTTAGCATTGTCAGTTTTGTCTGCGGTTTTGTTTGTGTATTTATTTCAGTTGTCTAATACTATGGTTTGGGACCAAAATATCTGCAGAACTAATGATCATTTCCATCATCCAAAGCTTGAGTTTGAGTTCAGTGCCAGTTAGCAAATGTTATCATTCTAAGATGCTAAACTAAGATGGTGAACATGGTAAAATTACTTGCTTAAATGCACAATATGTAAATTCTGCCACTGAGGATCTTTCTCTCATTAAAACAATAACAATGCAGGTTGATGATGTCGTGAAGTAATGTGGGATCATGGGAATTGTTCTCTTCACTGTTAAACAACCATCATAACTGATAAAAGAGCATCATCCACTCTGATGAATGATACTGCTTTGTAAACAGCGCTGCCAAGCACGAGCCAGCAAATATGCAGTGAAGCAGATTATTTCGTATGATAAAAACATGTTGTGAATTTTTGAGGTCTATCTTTTTTCAATACATTCTGACTTTTGGACTTTACAGTGCTCCGGAGTTATTGGAAATGTTTGGATCACACAGAAACTCTGTTCAGCATCCTCCATCAGCTGTGCCCCGGTAAGTCTGCCACAGGCGCTATACAAGCTTAAAAATACATGTGAAGTTGCAGACGAAGTACCTAAATCTGTCTTTAGAAAAATTTTCTTTTTCTGCAGATATCTTAGTTAAAGCATGAATGAACTAACAAAGCAGTTTTGTGTTTGCATGTGTGATATTTATACAGTTTATGAAATCCTGTGACCTCCTGAAATCATTAACATTACTTCAAGTTGGTTGGCTAACTCAACAGAGATGAGAAATTGTCTCTGTTGATGGTCTTTACTAAGACTCGTCCTGCTCGCTGTGATGCTTACTGACCGCATCACTATCTTGTAATATTGCTTAAATGTTGCTTAGAAAAACAAAAAGAAAACCTGACAGACACAGTGTTTCTTTCCTCCATCAAATTGCTCTGAAAGTGATCTTAATAATATAATTTGCCACTGTTGTCATATAGTTGTGAGACTGCTAAAAATGATATAAACGGGCCCTTAGCAGTAGCCTTTATGTTTAGACTGTCCATTTTATATTTTGTGAATATGTTTTAGAATTGTTCAACCTATGAAAAATCATGATAAATCAGCTGAAGTTAAACCCCTGAAACTTTTCTTTATTTGTTGTTGTGGTAACATCCAAAAACTAAATTTTAAACAGCATATCAGTAGTAATAAAAGTGTGCAGTTCTGCTGATTTTCCTTTAAATCATTCCGCTGTTAAATCGACTGTGTCAGGAAAAAAAAGTGTTTGCCGCATCTTGTTGGCGTTCATGTGGAACAATTGGCTGTTTTTCTCAACAGGAGATGTAATTTGAGTGTGAATTAATGAAAACAAAAAATGACTAATGAAGCTAAAAATTTTGACCTCTGCTGAGAAAGGGCCCTGCGTTTGTCTAGCTGGGTAAATGATCAATGCAGGCCTATTGTCAGTCTGCACCAAACGACTTGATGGCACGCTGCTGGAGACCAGAACACTGATATCTGTGAATAATTTAATCAGATTCCACCACTGGTGCATCAGTCTGTAATGTCATGTGTGGACTAATTCATCTTTGCATTTCCATTACTGCAGAGGCATTTTCACAATACAGATTCACATCGCACCTATGCAAAATGGTCGATTTTACACTCATAGAAATAAGGGTTCTAAAACTAACTAAGGGTTCCATCAAGAACCCTTTTCATCCAAAGAACTCTGTTAAGAAGGAAGGGTTCCTCATGATTGTTGAAATCTTTGAAGAACTCTTTAATTAAGGGTTCATCAAGGGGTTTTTGCACCATAATATAAGAGTTCTTGGTAGAATCCTCTGCGTAGGTTCTAGATAAAAGCCTTGGAATATAAAAAGGTTCTCTGTAGAACCCCCTCAGTGTGTCCTAGATAAACCTTTTGGAATATAAAAAGGTTTTCAATAGAACCGCCTTGGTGGGTTTTAGTTAAAACCCTTGGAATATTAAAAGGTTCTTTGTAGAACCCTCTGGTTGTGTTCTAAAAAAAAATCTTTGAATCATAAAAAGGTTTGTGGTGGAACTCCTTTGGTGGAATTTAAATAAAACCCTTGGAATATAAAAATGTATTTCGCAAAACCCTTGGAACCCCCTTGGAATATTAAAAGGTTCCTGGTAGAACCCTCTGGGTGAGTTCTAGATAAAACCCTTGGAATATAAACAATGTTCTCTGTAGAGAACATCCTTGTGTTTTAGATAAAAACCTTTAGATCATAAAAACTTCCTTGGTATGTTCTAGATAGAACCTGTGGAATATAAAGAGGTTCTTGGTTAGCACCCTTAGAAAGTGGAGCAGTTTTGAATAGAACCTCCAGAGAGGGTTCTGGGTGGAACCATTACATCATAGATGGGTTCTCTGTACTTTCACAGATAATTCTAGGTATAATCCTTTATGTAGGGTTCTAGGTAGAACTCTCTGAAAGTGTTCCTAGTGGGCCCTTTGTAAAGGGTCCTAGTAAGAACCAAAACAGGTTCTCCTCTGGGGACAAGTCAAAGAACCCTTTATGGTTCTAGCTAGCACCTTTATTTGTAAGAGTTTTGGTAAAAACCATGATAGTTATTGTTATTCTTTCTGAAGCACTATAACCATTCATAGCAGGCTTTCATGCTGCTCTTAAGGCTGCTCCCATCTATCACATTAACTGTAACTGACAATCACTGTCAATGCTGCCGCTTAACAGTCCTCGAGAGATTTGTGGCTGTGTTGTTTCGGCTCTAAGAGAGAACAGCGGACCACATTCACACAGAAGGAGTGGATCATTATGAAGTGAGCTCGGTCTGAAAGTCATGGGAGTAACACACGTCTCAATTCTTTTAATGAAGGGAGCTTGTCACAGTAATTGTCCTGCTTTATTTCTTCTCTACTACAAAGACATGGGGTAGTTCATCAGTCGACTACAAAGACCAAAAGCTTGAGATTCCGAAAGGATTATGTGCTTAGAAATACAATAGTAAAGCTTGGATTTAAGTTAAGTGATAGTGATGCAAAAAAGAGTCAATTATCAGGGCACTTGAGGTTGCATAATGTCGAAAATATGAAGTCAGGAAGTTGGAAAAACATGAAAAACCATGTTATAATGTATAGTAATGCCATATTTTATGTTCTGCATTTTATAGCAGCCATAAGGAACTGACCACATAATCTGAAATGAGCATGGCAGTTCAATAAATGACTATGTTGCTTGGGCTAAAAATACAACTCTGAATCATGTGACTGTTTAACAAACAGAAAGGGTCATCGATCGAGGTTGGGACTGAAACAAGCCCGTGAGAGTAGATCCGAATGAAGTGAGTTAATCAAAGGAGCAAGTTGCAGATAGAACATCCATATTATTGATGTTTCATAAATAAGAAGCATATATCTTACGCTTTGACAGGCTTCCTATTTACTGAGCATTTTTGGATCAGAACATTATTACAGCTGGCCAGAGCATGATGCTGGTGGTCCTTACTGACACGAGTTTTAATACTGATGCTTTTCATTTACAACATGATTCTCTGTGTGCTTGTGTCTGGCAGAAAGTAGTGTGATATTGGGTTGAAATTCAACAGCTAAGGGCATGGGTGGATTATGAGACAGTGTGCCCCTGGGACAGACACGTACAAGTCTCCACACCTCTCCTACATCAGATCAGTCGTGCTGTTTGTGGGCATTTTCTGTCCCCAGGTTTGTTCAGACTGCAGGCCAATCAGATTTGTTTCCTGAAATCAGATCTTCAATACACATATTTTAAAGTGATGAGATTGGATTAACGTGTCCAGACATCACCTGTCATCTATCCGCGTGGGTTGCTGTGGTAACAACTTAGGCATCAGTAACTACATGTTTTCCAGCACAGAAGCAAGAGAAATGAAAGAGCCAGCAGACGATTTATTTCAGCTTCTGTTAGGCATGTAACAATATATCGAATATCACAATTAAAAAATGTCTTGACTGTATTGGACCATGACATTTAATGAAAGGACTGGTTGTGACTGCTGCACTGTTTTTGTTTTGCTGTTCAAATATTCATGCATTTGTTTTGCACGTACTAGGTCATGGCTGGGTACTTTTATTTATTTTTTATTCAAGAAAGAAAGCAAATACATGTAAAGTTAAAAGGAAAAAAAACAATTTTACACGAAAAACAATGCTGCACACAAGGACATTTTTTCAAGTTGGCAATTTTCTTTGTTTTTTAGCACTGTGGTAAATATTGCATTGTGGACTTTTTATTGTGGTAGTATCGCACCTCACATTTTTGGTATTATTACCTCTGTCTTCAGACTGTTGTTTTCTGTGTTGTTGTCCATACAGCTCCGCCAGTAGCAGCATGGATTCTGGCTCCGATGCACTTCTGCCACTCTGGATTTGACGTTAACATTGTGTGCTTTGTTGAAAAGTGACAGAAAAGACAATCAGATTTGAGCCACCGAAACATCTGGACAAAGACACACGTGTAGAAATACAATTGGAATTGCACTACAAACCACCTTGGTATAAATTTTTTTTGTTTGTTTGTTCGTTTGTTACTGTTTTTTGTTTTGTGTATCCTAGTAGTTGTTTTTCATTCCTTGTGGTTGTTTTGCTCTATGAAAATTGCATTCAGTGGTTTTTGTTTGTTTGTTCGTTTGTTACTGTTCAGACATTTTAAAAATCAACCTTGGTAAATTCTGGATATGTCAAAAAGATTTAGGCTGGCTGTGTGAACAAGGCTGTAGTGGTTATTTTATGCATCTTTGTAGCCGTTTGTGCCTTTTTTTGGTTGTTTTGTGCTTTTTTGTGGTTGTTTTGTGCCTCTTTGTTGTCATTTTGCATCTCTTTGTATTTGCTTTGAGTATCTTTGAGGTTGTTTTGTATATCTTTGTAGATTTTTTGCACATCTTAGTTGTTTTGTTTATCTTTGTAGCTGTTTTGAATCTGTTTGTAGTCGTTTTGTGTATCTTTGAGGCTGTTTTGCACTTCTTTATCATTTTGCACCTCTTTGTGTTTGTTTTGCTTATCTTTGTAGTTGTTTTTCACTCCTTGTGGTTGTTTTGCATCTCTTTGTAGACATCTGACTTTCCGACAAGAAATTTTGACAGTCACTTCAAATGGAGTGTCTTTCTTCTCATGTTTTATAAAATGCTGTTGTATTTATGACATTATGAAACTGCATTTGTAACTGTTGGGTCTTTAATTGCTGAGGACAGAAACTTATCCAGACGAAGAAAGTTAAAACCACTAATGCATATATTGTAGTAATCAATACTTTACATGTTTTATGGTCCAATGAAGAAACACCAGTTGTAATTTTCATTTTAACAGATTTGTGTGTTCCTCAAGAATAGAGCTGTGGACAGTGATTCACCTTCAGTCTGATTGTCTGTTTAAGGAATGGCTTCAACTCTTTTCTTTCATTAGATGTGACCAATTGAAGTGAGAATGAGGAAGCCAGAATCCTCTGGGGCCCACAGCCTCAATTGACGTTACATTGTTGAGAACTCTGCCAAAGCCCCGTTCAATCCCTCATTCAGGACGTGAAGAAGAAACTGTTTCCAAACAGCGGCTGTGCTTTCCTGGAAAGTAACAGGCATTGGCTTGCTGCGTGTTGATGAAACACTGCAGCCTGGGCCAGTGATAGCAAACATAACAACACGATTTGCCTGATTAATTTGAAGGTTTATTACTCAAGAGTGAAAGTTTATATTGCTTGCAGTCATGGTGATAACACAATTGCTCCACTGCCGCGTGTTGAAATGGGGATTTTCAGTCAATAGTGCCACATTTGCTTCACATTTACTTCAGGAAAACACAGTCAATAACAGCAGAAAACACTGATGAGAAAGAACAAAAGTGAAACACAATGTTGAGTGAAAGCTGAAAATGGTCTGTATCACTGACCTCGTTGAACTGGCAACACAAACACACACATACACACAAACACACACATACCTGAGTCAGTCCAGTTGCCAGCAAGAGTCACGACTGTGCACATTGAAATAACAAATAACTACAAATTGTTTTTACATGCTTGGTTTGAAAAGTCCTTATCGTTTTGCAGTAATTTGTTGTGTTTCATATTGAGGCTTTGAGTCATTATGAAAAAGGTCTGGTGCTGCTGACTGAAAGTTTGAGATTAAAGTGACTAAAACATTTGGTCATGGAAAGATGATCATAATGGTGAAGAATTAAAAAAAAAAAAAGTACTGTAAATGAAATGCACAATTAATCAAGAGAAGTTGGACAAAACCACTTAAGCTAACGCTTCCCTTACAATTTTTTCAGAAAATTTTAAAAGGACCAAAACACTCCACTGGTAGACATGACTCACAGGTAGTAATCAAATGAAGGAAGAGAGACCTGCTCATATTTCAGGCACAATATTTTTTACTTTTAATTCTGTGAACCTTGAAGAAGGCAAAATAATATTGAGGCTTAAAGTGCACTGTTACAAGTTACAGATGAGACAATGAGATATGATCAAGGATGTCTAGTTGGAGTAACAGATCAATGCATTTATAGGCTTTACAGATTCAAAAACACTACACAACTGTTTATAATACTCATAAAAAGGATTTTACAACTCTGGAAACTTATCATGCCTGCAACTGTTTTATGTTTTGTCATGATCACTGGGAAGTAAACAATAGAAATATGGCCTTCGACTCATACAACCCCACTTCAGAAACTATCCCCTTAAATTGTTAATGTGAGACCGGACACAAACCTTGGGGCTTCTGGCAGTAACATCAAATGCAGTGCCAGTTTATTTACTAATCCCGACCTCCAAACCTTTAGTTTCCACCACGCTACATAAATGATACACTACTTTTCACAGTGGCTCTGAATGTTGGCATTGGAGGTATTATATGTTCTGCAGAATCACCCAATATAAACAGACATTTCAGGAGAGACTGGGCCATACTTTTTCATATCTCCTTCATCTCTGTGACAGACTTGAGACTGACAAACAAGTTCTCATCACGGAAAAATGTCTGTTGAGCATCCTCGCAGCCTTTGTGGCACATACCAATATAACAATCAGGTCGACCGCGGGGCTGAGCTTGAAAATAGCTGCATCTTCTCGGCGGGAGTGCAGGTGGATATTACTGGTTGTCTATTGGCAAAATGAAAAGAAAATAAGTACCACAAGTGCCGCTTCTTCCTCCACAGGATACTAGCACGTTTTCAAGTCACTCCATTTGATTCATGGCTGAAATGGCAGAGCACACTCATTGATTATTCTCAGCCCAAAGTCTGTGTGTGTTTTCATGAAGCAGGAAATCTGTCTCCTGCCTAGCGGTGCATCGGCGTTCAATGAAATCCTGATTCCGTGTGTTCATCCAAACATGTCAGTCATGTAGCTGAAAGTTGTTTCTCATCATAGTGTCTACAGCGACTCACCCAACACATGAACACACACAAAAGTTGTGTTTCCATCACTTCAATATGGACAATATGTCAACTTTTATAGCACTTAAACAAGCAGCAAGAGCGTTCATCATTTATAATTCACTAATTATGCATATTGTTTATTATCATATTGCATGACTTTGCAGAAAGCACTTTCACATTTGCACAGAGACAATTAATATTCAATTTTTTCATTTTCTTTTTAAAGGGAGCCTGCCCACTTACAGATGGGGGCATATTTTAAGTGAGTTTTATTTCATAAAAAATATTCTGATTTGTTGTTGTTGCATGTTTTAGGACAAACCTTTCTTTTAAAATATTCTCTTTTGATTACTTTTGTAAATATTTTTGTATTTTATTCTTTCATGATTTTAATAATCTGTAGTGCAATGTTTTATTCTGTTCATAATCAAGCACTTATTGAATTGATTTTACTAATCTACATGTATTGTGATAATTTTTAAAATATTTTAGCACTTATATTTAACTGTTCCGCATAATGCTACAGAGATATTTATTTGCTCCTAAAATTTTATTTCTCTCTTTACATTTTCTCATTGCTTTTTATTTATCCAAGTTGCCATTTTGACTTTATTCAGATTTATTAACTGATTAACTTGTAGGAGAGAGAGAGTCAATTAATTACTGACCATTTGCCCTTTGCTGGCTGAGCTGTTTGTACTCGATCGTCAAAAAAAAACTTTTAAAATGCTGTGTTCTTCACCAAACCTAACTTAACCTAACCCTGCCCTTACCCTAACGCTAACCCAAGTTTTTAACAATTAATGTTGGGGGGCTTGTATTTTGTCCCCACAAAGAAGGGAAGTCCCCACAATGTAGTGTTTAAACAGATGTCCCCACAATATGAGTGATACACATCCACACACACATACATAAGGTTATGTTTCCATCACTTTAGAGGACATTGCAATGACATGTATTCATTTCCTTTCAATCAATGTAAAAAATAAATCAAAGTGAATATTTAGATACTGTATTAATTGCCAGTTAGTCAATGTGAAGTACTTCATATTCATCAAAACAAGCTGTGTTATTTGTCTGTAGTTGGTTAACCAGTACAAATAGCATTTTTGTTTTTGTTCGTTTTTTGCTTGTTTTTACTATTATTAGTTTTTTACTATTATGTTTTTTAATTAAATGTGGTGCCGTTATTAATGATTAATATGCTATTGGGGCTGGAAATGTTTTCTTGTATTTTATATGCCATTTCTGATTTACTTCTTTATTTACCCGATAATTTGTTAATTATGCTAATTACTCAAATTGTTTGTCTCTTCATAATATAAATGCAGGCTATATTGAAGCCTTTTGTAAAGATAAATAAATAAAAGTCCCCACAAAATAATACACACACACACACACACACACGATACTGCTGTCCATCTTGTTTTGTGCACTGCTGTTTATTGTTTACATGGTCGCCCAGAACGCGATTGCGAGTTATGAAAAAATGGAATGAAGTGTCACTATCAATCAGTGTAATTGTGGACACTGATAGAAGTGGAAGAAGAAGATATAACTGATGATCTGGTGCTGAACGTGGGTCTGTACTGGTGCTGATCTTCAGTCACTGCACAGCCAAGCCACTGTGTGACTCTGCAGTTATGATTTTAATGTGTGTTTGTTTCTAAACACCCTGTCAGGGATGATTTATGTGGATACTTTGATAGATGTTTTGTTGAGATTCAGGAGCAGAAAATCAGGTAGCATTATCCATGACAAAATTGAAATTAGCTTATTCTCCATCATCACACTGGATGTGTAATCACAGTGACAATGGATGAGTAACTGATCATCAGGAGGCCAGTCTTAAACTGAGAAATGAAAACAAATTTACTCTGGTTGAGCAATTTTGTGTTTCACCTTAATTGCATTCCTAAACCTAAACCACTCTGTTAATATTTTATTTAAGACAGTTATTATTATTGAACCTGCGAAAATCATTTTCGTATTAACCCATAAGGTAATAGGAACACTATCTATAATTGGATAATATATTTATGTATGATTGATATATGTATTAACCCACTTTTTCCATTTTTAAGAATGTGAAAGGACTGATATATAACTACTGCGAGATGAAAAATGAGTATTGCAGTCGGTATATTAAACAGGTTGAGATTCTATTTAATATACTGTACAGTCTATGGCTGAAGCAAAATGTTTTTCTCCTCCCCAGACACAAGGAAACTCAGACAGGTTGCAGAAACACAACAGGAGTGCAAGACAAGCACAACATTATAATTTGACAATAACAAGCGACGTTGAGTCCTACACTATGAGTTGATGAACTGCTCATAACCGTCA
>JAJHUR010094198.1:0-10578 GCA_027495735.1 Lutjanus campechanus | reverse complement strand
TTTTTTTTCCAGCTGCTGAGGTTTTGTTTCAGCTGCATTTTTTTTGAGTCAGAACTGACAAGGTGTCGGTGCAGGTATGGAAAGACAGTTACATTAGAGAAGTGACACATCTGAGTGAAAAGAACGGGAGGCAGATGTGGGTTTACAGAGCGGAAGCAAAAAAGAAGAAGAAAAAAAAAATCCTGTACGCATCTCCTTGTTCACTCATGCTCACACACTGCTGTTAGTAAAAAAAGAAAACTAGAGCGCCGACAGCTGGCCTGGTTGTCACAGTGCCCTCATTTCTGAATAGGCCTGAAGGAAACATGTTAGATAACTCTTTTATATTGAAAATCCATACAACCCTGACACAGAGACACACACACACAGACGGGGGTCACGTATGACAAAAGACTGAGTCGACTCATTTCTCCTTTTGTCATGAGTTGGAGGGAATCCTACCCAGCTGTTAAAGGCTTCAGGGTAAAATGGGCTGAATCTCCACCCTGTTGTTGTCTGACACTGTGGATGTAGGCCTATGTTGAGTAATGTCATTTCATACATATATATATACATAAACTGTATATATAGGTGTACAGAAGAGCTTACACATGTATAGAGCTGCAACGATTAATCAATTAATCAATTATTAAATGAATCGACAACTATTTTGATAATCTATTATCAAATTTTTGAGAATAACACTAAAAAGTCCCTGATCCCAGCGTCTTAAATATGAATATTTTCTGGTTTCTGTACTCCTCTCTGACAGTAAACTGAATATCTTTGGGTTGTGGACGAAACAAGACACTTGAGGACGTCGTCTTGGGCTGTGGGAAACCACGATCGTCGTTTTTCACCACTTTCTGGACCAAGCAACTTATCGATTACTTGAGAAAATAATTAATCGATGCAGCCCTACACATGTATGTAAAAAAAGAAACATACCCGTAGTGCTATTTACCCATCTAGATCAAACCTGGGCAAAATGTGGCTGGAGGGCCTGATCCGAAAGGTTCTGTGTCTTGGAAACATTGCGATTTAAGTTAAAAAGAAAGAAATTAGAAATTACAGTCAGTATGTTTTTTCTTACCATTAAACCATTATTCTGAAAGGGGTCAGTGCTGTGTTAATTTGAAATAAGGACCTGTATCTTTTATATTAAAGGAGAAATATGTAATATATTTGCTGTAATTTATCATAAAAGGGCCGTGATATCTTATCAGAGCTGACTTCTCTGACAACAACACTACAGCTGCGGCGTCCTCCACTGACATTTCCTTTCCGGGGTTCAAATTAACGCAGAATGTTCGCTGAATGAGTCCGTGTCTGTTTATGAGTCACAAGAAATCAATGATGATCTTATAGAAGGAGTAGATGTTTATAACAGTTAAAATGTTAATGGAGTTTGGCAGGCAGTGAGACAGGCGCAAAATTCCACCACATGGCAAATCAGAAAGGGTGACATTAGTGCATTTCTGTGTTAGCCAGCTGTCAGCTCATTTGTTGCTTGAAAATGTTCCATTATCAGAGATTTTATCTTTATCAGGACTTTATACCACAGCAGCCTGATCAATTCCTCATGTGGCCCCCAATGAAAAGTCATTGCCCACCCCTGATCAAGACAGAGGGAACTATTTGACAGGAATATTTTAGAAGTTCAGCAGTAAGTTGACTGGTTCAACATACCTTGTCGTCTAGCTTTCTTACAGCTGTTAGACCTTACTATTGTGCACCGTCAAGTTAACAGTGTCATCAGTAAAGTTTCTGCTGTTGTACACAGTTACACTGGTTTTATTGGTGCCAGACTTCATGTTTTTTTTTTTTCTCTCCTTCTGTTTTCCTGCAGCACCTCGTCAAAGGAGTTCACTACCGCTGGGGATTCTTTGCACCCAGCGGTCCTGCACTGGATGAAATCAGGGAAATGGTGGACGCAGGACAGGTACGGTAACGACTGTATTCTCTAAACTGTTCAGGGATTGACACTGACTTTTCAAATGTTGCAAAAAATGAAAGAAAAAAAAAAAAGCGAGTTAGATGCATTTCAATCAACTGTTGTTGTGAATAAACTAACTTACACAAAGCATAGATAAGATAAAACAGGTAGAAAAAGGGATAAGTGATAAATAGAATGCAGATAAAATAAAATATTAAAGAATTAAAAAATAGACTTAAAGACTATATACACTGTATACACTTTTGACTTCTACAGATATATGGAGCTGTTTGGACAGATATATGGATAACTGTGCAGGATAATTGCACAGTTACAGTTACAGTTTGAAAAATATAAACTGTACAGAAGATGATTTAAAGGTAGAAAATGTAAGTATACAATATATTGCATGGGGTAAGAGCCCATCAGAGATGTGAAGGATGAACAGTATGTATAAAAAAGAAGAGTATATGAGGATATATTATACCATATGGTAGCAGTTGTTTGCCACCTGCCAATAAACCTCTAAGAGGAAGAAAAAACAAAACAAGAATTATTGCTCTTTCATGGAAATCCTTTTGTAATGTGATTCTTAAGAATGCACTTAAAAATACGTTGATGGAAACACATTAGACCTCTGCTCACCCTTCCTGTGTCTGCTCTCCGCCAGATCCGGCCCGTGGTGGAGGAGACGTTCAGCTTCTCTCAGGTTCCTCAGGCCCTGGAGAAGGTGGAGAAGGGTCACGCACGAGGAAAGACTGTGGTCCAGATAAGCAAAGGAGGGGAGGACTTATAGCGCTGACTCCTGGAAACTGACCATTATTCTGCACTAACATGAACCAAACTGAATGACAATAATGTGAACGCAAGGTCCTGACTTATTGTATCTGTGACTGCAAAAGGTTTTGTTGCTTCACTGTGTGCTGGGTTGCTGAACATGTGTATGTAAACACTACAGCTGCTGTCCGTTTTTATATCAGCTGGAATAAAAAAATAAATAAGCTGACTGAAGTAGTTATCAAATAAACAGTGTCCATTTATTTAGTGAACAGTGAGCCACTTTTGTCCATGTAAATACATATATACATACACATATATATGTAAATATATATGTAAATACATTTACATACTGTACTCTACATACACAGCTGTCAGTTTATTAGGTACACTGAGCTGAAACTAATAACAGTCCATCACTAACTGCAGCCCTGGAATAAATCCCACCCTCATTTTAAAGGGCTAATCCCCCCCAAAAATGAAAATTGTTATTGTTATCTACTCACCGTCATGCTGATTGAAGGTCGGCTTAATTTTTTTAGTTCAGAAAACACAGCTGGAGTTTCACAGGAAAACAGCGTTGCAGACCATAAACCAACCATAAAATGCCTCCATACTGCTTGTGTGGCCTAATCCAAGTCTTCTAAAGCCCCATCATGCCAAGTGGACTTGAAAGACATCATTTACACCGTGGTGGCACACAAGTGAACAGCACGTCAGGGGTTTAGGACACTTGCATTACACCAGAGAGCAGTATGGAGGCATTTTATATTTCTTTTAAGTTAGGGTTACTGTTCTGCAGTGCACACTATCTTTTATCTAAGTTTATGATGTTCAAGTTGGCCTGAGAGTTGTTACCAACACTATGGCCACTTGTTGTGACGTGTTTTTTTGTCCCTTTTTATTAAGGAGTGTACACATATTTATTTAATTTTACAACAGGGTGGGAAAACCTGTTATTTTGTGCTAAAACTACAATATTAAAAAACTATAATATAAACTTGTGTACTTCTATGCACCACTGGATCATAACAAATGATTTGTGCCGCAAGTCGCTTATTCTGGTGAAAGCATTTCCATCCCAAAGCCATGAATAATGGATCGCCTAATTACTTTTACAAAATTTGAGAACAACAGGTAAATAAAAGCCAAAGAAAGACATGTTTTATTTTCTAAAAAAGACACAAGAAAGAAAACCACATCTTATGTCTATGTGTAACAGTTCTCTCTTTTACATTCACATATTTACAGTCAACAGTGGGCAGCATTATTTCCGCAGTTCTGCTTTGAAATTTAAACTCGTCTATACACTTGCTTATGTACAACCTAAAAGTACAGTAGTGTAGTAAAGTAAAGTACAGTTTCTGTAAAATCCTAAAAAGATATCAAAACTTTACAATAGATCATTTTTGATCTACAGTAATTACAAAAAGAAAAGATCTTTGGAGTGTAGGCACATCAGACTTCATATTGCAGCTGTTAACATACAGTAAAGTATACATTCATATTTGCCAACATGATGAGAAAGCAGACATGCAGTAGAAAAGTACCATGAAGTGAAGAGACGTGTGCAGCATTAAAACAGGGCTGAGTTCTCACTACATGCAGTGAAAACCTACACAGGGCTGCACGCAGTCTTTGGTTTACAGCATTCAAAATCCAGTGGCTACAAACAAGCAACATTTTTTGCATTACTCATTCTGTAAAGAAAGTGTTATTTCATCAAACGCTATGGGAGTGCATATTTTTCTAACTTTGGTTAATGGTCATAACAAAGATCCAGTCAGTGGTTACCCTCCACAACAAGAGTAAACAAGAGTCAAAATACTAGAAAAGAGTGCAGTGTTTGTGCAAAATACCCATACTGGGCTCGTTTCTGTGGTGTGGGCTCCACAGCAGAGCTGCGTCACAAGGCCCACTACCCTTGCAGAGCTGCTGCAGGGGGCTGTGAGGACCACAGCAGAGCTGCTCAGTGGAGATCACAGGATGTCTACAGTCCACCTTTGGTTGAGTTTTCTCTCATCGAATGTGTTGAGGATCACCTGGTTCTTGTCGTACTGGTGACCACCTGGGAAGCAAAGACAACACAAGTCAGTGTTTTTCACAAGTTCAAGAATGAAAATGATGCCTTTTTTTTCTTTTTCTTAACATTAATCACAAAATGTGTTTAAACTACTTCTTTAGAAAAGATAAAACAGAACTGTGTGATTCCAACCAGATATTTTCCTTCATTGCACCTCCTCAATACACCAGCAGATGGAGCTGTTTGATCAAGACTGACTCAAACACACACTGAGTTGTACTTTGCCAGGTAGTTGTAACCTTTTCCATTTTTTCCATAAAGCACGACTCGACAACAAGGTTATTATAGTTAACTACAGCTAAACTAGGGGTGAAAAAACATTTTAGTTAACTAGACTAGACTTAATTAAAAACAAGACCTAACTGGCAAAGATACTGTGTGCACAAACAAAACTGACTAAAGTCTGTCCGTTTGGTCGAACTTGTCAACACAACAATATGTTTAAGACAGAGATGTCTACATGACTGTGAGTCAACTGTCTTCACATAGTGCTTACTGACCAATACCCCACATATCAGAATAAAAATAAATGAATAAAAAAATAAAAACATAAAAACAAAATAAAAACGAATGAAAAATACAAAACTAGAACAACTCTGTCTGACCTTTGACCTCCAGGACCAGGACAGGTTTGAGGTGGCAGCGCACCAGTCCGTCTGGGGTGATGTTCCACAGGTGGTTGTCGTTGCCCGGCTCCGGAGAAACACAAAGCCTGCAGCCCGCCATCACCACACTGCCTGTGGTCTGCAGGGAACAGTCCTCCACCAGCTGGAGACGTGGAGGACATGGAGGATGAAGATGCATTAGTAAGAACTCCTTAATTTTCCTTGCTGGTTAAAATTTATTGTGGAAAATGGTTGTCATGATGATCTACCTTCTGAAACTCTAAAACCTATTCTTTCTTTAGTCACTTCGGTGAGTACAAAAGAGAAACTGTTTAAACATTTTACTGAACCTCCTACTTTTGACTCTTTAAGAGAGGGGAAAAAATGGTATTGGATTGGTGTCGGTATTGGCAGATACACAAGGTTGCAGTATCAATCTGACACCTGACATGAAAAAGTGGTATCAAGCCCTACTTCATGTAAGTGTAGTTGCAAAACTGGGGGGAAAAAACAGAAGAAAAGAAAAAAAAAAGTTGTTGGGATGTTAGGAAATCCTTTAAAAAAAAATGAGTAAGCACTTCATATCCTGCTGACTAGCAGACACCAAACAGGCAGAAAAAGAGAAAGCGCGTGGCAGAGGTCACCGGGGGAATGGATGAAGTCTGTTGGGAATACATGTTTTTTCCTGCTTTGCATATTGTCTAAGTCACACCCTTGTTTTCAGGTCCACAGTAAACCAGAACTTTGTCTGAGAGGAAAGTTCTTTCACTACAGACATTGTTCAAACAGCTGACACCAGTTCCTGTCTGCCTGTTTCTAGATGACCACATGCAAAAATATGATATTTAGGGCTCATGTGTGGCACGGACACTGTTAGTGTAGGGTGAGTGTGCATCCACAAGACTGTCGGAAAGCAAACTAGTGAGAATAATATGGTAAATATTAGACTTTTAAGGCTGTACTACAAGTACTTGTGAAGGAAAGACTTTGATTGTTTGTAGTGTGTAGTGTGTACCTTGCATCTAAGCTGCCCGTCCCGATAGAGCCAGATCTGCTCCACCCCTCCTGTCTCCTCCACAGCCTGAAGCCTCATCAGCTTGATGTCGTCCAAAGTTCCTGTCAGGGACATCACACATCCTGTCTCCCTGTTCCGCAGACGGAAGCACATCTGCTTCTGTTGGACGGAAACATAGAAAAGCACATGGTTAGATTTCAGTCATGATTACATATGGAAGTTTTTTACAGCTCAATGTGTGACTTTATTTGGTATTTTAGTTATCATATATTCCTAATTTTTAATTCTTATCCATGAGAAACAAAACAAGCAGAGACACTTATTTGATATATGAGACCTCATTTCCTACAACAATTTTTGATTGGCCCATATCTCTCCTTCCTTACCTGGAGTAATGGACGCAGGGATCCTATTCGCTGCCAGCTGTTGCACTGGGACAAATCAGCCACTTCACCCGGCTGAAGGAGCAGCTGTCGACCACAGTAGTTACTGCCTTCATACAACACCCACCTTAGGACAAGACAGTCAGCTGTGTGTGTCAGCTCATTTTGCATATAAAAATATGGGATAATGAAGAACAGACAAATCAACATTCTGTAAGGATAGTTCGGATTATATGAAGTGGGGTCTTATGAGGTATCCATAGTCAGAGTGTTATGGTAGATGGTGTTATGGTATTTAATATTTATTATTAAATATTCTAAAATGTACACAGATGGCAGAAATTTAAAACATCTTTAACTATAGCAGTGGAAATGTTAAAGTGGTGACCTACATTCCTCCCTCCACCACCAGGGAGCGTATGCGAGCGTCCAGGCCTGCCTGCAGCAGGTTGACGGCTCCGTTTGTCAACACCAGTCTGCGACCTCGACAGCCCGTCTTACTGAACAAGACGATGGAGGGCAGAGACAGCTCCTGAACAACAAGACCGCAGAGGTGGAGTTCATTATTAATGTCATCCACAACAATGATCCTTTCATCACTGACGTGAGCATCACACAGGACCTAAATGTAGCCTTTCAAACACACAACACTCACGTGTCCGGCGATCTGTATGGAGCGGATGATGCAGTCTGAGGACAGGAAGCCCATGGCCTCTGCGTTGGGGTATTCTCCCTTCTCCAACACATACATGTTCTCTGTGAACTGGGCTCCTTCAAATGCTACCCAGCTGACACACAAACATACAAACACATTATTCATGTCATGTTCATGGCACTTCACTACAGAATATTAACTTTTCATCCAACCATGTCATCATGTCAGCTCTCTATAATGTCACTGACAGTTCCAGGCAGTGTTTGGTGCCAGTTCTTTTGCGCTTACCTGCCAGCCAGTACCTTACAGGACCTGGGTACGAAGTCCTCATCCAGAGCTGCTGTGCTGTCGTCCAGAGCCACCAGCCTCCCCTGGAAGTCCGCCTCTGAATACAGCTGCACCTGAGACACACATACAAACAGAGCTCAGTGACCCAGACAGACCAGACAGCCAGGATGGTTGAGGAAAAACTGGTTCATTCGTTTTACATAAAGCCTTGAATGGAGGGCAGATACCTTGAATTTTGGTGTTCCCATCAGTGTGTCCTATAGAACAGACAGAAGGTAGATATTAACAACAGAACTGTCACAAAAATATAGTTGGTTTGTTTTAAAAGCTAAAACTTGACATTAAAAAACATTTACTTAATACATCACAGAGGTAGACGCTATTTCTTTAGAGCACCACATTTGAAAAACCTGATGCATCACATCCTGTTTTGAATCATTTCTTACTTGGAAGACGGGCTGTATGGATGAGATCTTGAAGTTCAGGGCTCCCCAGTCTTCTGGGTTTGCGTACAGGCCTTTCTCCAGTACGTAGACCTCTCCACTGAATCCAGGCTTCTCAAAGCCCACCCACCTGCCAGGGACACAGAAACAACACGCTAACATGCAAAACACCACAGTGACAGAGTAGAGACAGATGCTAAGTCTGACCCACACTGTTTTCTTTCACTGTGTATGACTTAAGCAGGTGAAAAAAAGGTTTTGCCAGAATAATCTTTACTTAATGTTCTTTTCATCTGGTAAAACAGATGGGGAAAAAAAAGTTCCTTTTTTCACCTGTGAGAATAGTTCAAAAAAAGTAATTTAGGAAAATGGGCTAGAAATGTAATTTAATCTGCACCAAAAAATCAGCAGCCAAAAGAAAGACATGACAACGATGTTACATAAGTGATGCGACAATAAGTGATAATGTGTGTAGAAATGAAAACACTCCACACACAGTGTCGTGTGCAAAACATGGACAAAATGAGAAATTAAACAACAAAGAGTTAGAAAAATGCCAAAGCTTTTGTTTTTCAGTTTTCTCAGATAGAAAAGAGTAACGTAAAGTAAAGATTATCCTGGCAAAACCTTTCATCTGTTCTTAAGTCATAAACAGAGAACAGAAAACTATTTAGATCGCTCCTCTGTGTAAAGCTGTCTCTTCATAATCACGGCACACCTGTTCATGTGATTGGCTCTCTGATTAAAATCACTGTATTGAACTGTATGCCATAAATATAAAAAGAGGACGTCCCTGCTTCTAAAAAGGTTATAAAACAATTCAGCAGGCGAGGCAGATACAAAGCAAACAGTGTGACGTTTCATAAAGATGTTGATAAAGGTTAAACAAAGTGACTCAGTTCCAACGTGCAGCTGGCTGATTGACAAAAATCTGTTACCTGAAAAATGTGTGGCATATTTTAGAAGTGTATATATATATATATATATATATATATATATATATATATGTATAATCACTGAATTAAAATGTTATTTAAGAATAAGTAGCAATCAGGAGGAAGGGGTGTCTCCCTGGGATGATTTTGAGCTTACATTAAAATTGGGCTGCAACTAATCATTATTTTCTTTATTAATCGATAAATAGTTGTTTGGGGTTTTTTTTTTGTTGTCAGTGTTTCCCAAAGCCTAAGATCACGTTCTCAAATATCTTGTTTTACTCACAACCTAAAAATATTCACTTTACTGTCATAAAAGAGTAAAGAAACCCAAAAAATATTCACATTTAAGGAGCTGAAATGAGAGAATGTAGACTTTTATTCTTATAAAATTACTCAAGTCAACTAAATGATTACTACGATAGTTGGCGAATAATTTAATAATTGATTAAGAATCGATTAATCCTTGCAGCTCTATATTAAATTGGAAGACAGATCTAAAAAGAAAAAAATATGCTCTGTGACTATGTGATCTTGTAGTATGATATATGAATGAATGAATGTATGACACGTTTTCCCTCTGTTACTGTTTTTCTTTTTGGATTAATCATTTATTTGTTTATAGCTTTTTTTCACTCTGGATTTATGTACTAGTCTGCTTCCATAATATAAAATGTGCTTCATGTTTTTGTATCCTGGAAATAATAACATGCCAATTACCAAATCCTTTCAACAACTAACAGAAATTAAATTTCCAAAAGAATGTATTTAAAACCACACAGTATATTTTGTACTGGAATCAGGGCCTTTTATTGTAATGTATATCCTAATGTAAATTAAAGACTCACTCTTCTCAGTCATACCATCAGTGTAAATCCTTGCCCTTAAGGACTCTTAATTACCTGAATGATCTGTCACACTAGATTATTCATAATTGCGTCCTCTAGAGCTGTATGTGCGTGAGTGTGTTAGTATGTTTGTGTGTGTAATGACGGAACACTTAGTCACATCTGAAAGGTGAGGAGCACACGCCCTTATAATCACTACAGGGGCGTGGACAACACAGTCAAAATGTTTCTCTCCCTTGTAATGATTTTTAACTCTGTGAGTTCTGGTGTGTTCTTTGTTTTGACTTACACTCCACTCATGACGTCGGCAGACTGAGTTTTGACGCCGTAGCCGATGTCCTCCATGTTGACGACGGGACCCATCAAGTCGATGCTGAGCCCCATCACATCAAAGTGCCGCTCACTGAACAGTTTAACATGCGGGGACGTGAAATCCTTGGGAAGATAATAACACAGTGAAATAATTAGAAAGTGGAAAGCTAGTTTTCTCATTTCAAGTACTGACTGTCCAGGACAAAAAAAACCAAAACAAACTCTTTTATGTTTCCAGTTGATTTAGAGTCAACGGGGGCAGAGCTGGCACTGTTTAAATGGCCTGTCTGAACTGTGGAAGGTGGAGTTCAGAAACACC
>JAJHUR010094196.1:0-15954 GCA_027495735.1 Lutjanus campechanus | reverse complement strand
TTCCCAGCAGCACTACTTAGTGGGGAGGTAATTGGAACCAGTGCTATCAGTGTGATTGAGGGAGCAAGAGTGTGTGTATCTGTGTGTGTGTGTGTGTGCTGTCTCTTATACACATCTAGATGTGTATAAGAGACAGGTGTTTCATTTCAACAAAAGGTTTCTTTTTCAGAGAAAAGGGCTTGGAGGGCCTCTATTGTTAACTGGGAAACAATGGGGCTTGAAGGGGGGGGTCTGGTGATAGAGGAGGGGTGCATCATGCTGGGCATTTCTAGAAGAGGTGAGGGTGTGCATGTTACCTATGTGTGTTTGAGTGTGTGCATTTTATCAAGTCGATGGTGCGTTATTGAGTTCTGTGGGCAAGTTTGGAAGTTACAAAGAGTTCAGTGAAGATGGGGGTTGCCCTCATTAACCCCCTCCACCTCAACTCAATCAGCCAACCAGCAGGTTAAAGCAACAACACAACCTAATTAGAGCAAAGGACAGAGCAAGGGGTTAAATGTCAACGTCCTCTTTTTCTTCCTCTTTCTCTCGGTCACTCTTTTCACGTGATGAGTTGCTGCTCTCTTGGTCGCTGGGGCAAAAAAGTGCTTGAAAACCCTCGTTGTGAGTGAGACTTAACGTTGTCATAGATCTACAATGAGAAGAATTTTAAATTATCTGTTGTGTTTGGAGAGCCAGATAGCTGGCCATCGACGGATTCTAATTGCGATATCAGTTGAAATAATCAACTAGCTATTTCTCCAAAATCATTCAGCCCTACATAATAATACAGACAATAATATTTTCACATTTGAGAAGAGCTTGGAAATATGTCACATGTACAGTATTTGGTTTGATTAAAAACAGGAAACAAAAATAAAATGCTGTATTAGAGTCACAGGACTGGGACACAGTGCTAAAACAAGTGAACTGGGCAAGTGAATTGGCTCCATACTTGGAAAGGTTTTCCAGTTTTGGTCAAGCAGTCTGAAGAACCACTGGACAGTGATGCATCAGTTCTGGATAACATCTCACCAACTTCATGCAATCAGCCTTTAAGATCAAATATTGTACATTGTAGTCATTCAATTAATTTCTATTGCACCACTTGTCACTTGTACTTAATTTCCCATTCCATGGGGAATAACTTAAATATAAATATCAAATATTCTAAAATATGAAAAGGATATGAGGGGTATCAGGGGTGAAAGTAACAAATTACAACTACACAAATTACTGTAATTAAATTATTTTATGGAGTACGGTGACAAGTATTATTTCAAGTCTGTAATTGTACTCTTAACTACGCGTTGATCTACTGACTACTTACTACTTCTTTTCTGAGTATGCCTACAATTTGAATTAATATTCAAATCTTTCATCTGTATTATTCTAACCAGTAAAGCTATCTTTTTGCAAACAGGCCAAAGAAAACCACGGAATGCAGACAAAAAAAACAGACTGCTGCAGCAGGCACAAGTTTGGAGAGGTGACCATGAGCACTCAGCAGAACAGCGCAGGAGTGGGGAGTAATTTAGACTGAAAATCTGGAGAAACAGAACCCTATTTGTATGAAAATTTGATGTTTTTATTGAAAAGAATAAATTGCTGAGTGAGAATCCATATGGCAAGTCGATCTGCAGCTTTAGCATTAATGAAAATAACGGAAGAAATTACAAGAGCAAAAAAAGTAAGAAATATGCAATGGGGTATTCAGTGATTTAAAGAAAGCATTTGATATTATAGATAATGACGTTTTAATTTCTGAAATTACATTTATATGATGTGACAGTAGTAGTTCTTAACTGGTTAAGCAGCTATTTAGACAACAATATGTACACTATGCTGGTAACACCTCTGAGTGTATGAATATTGACTGTGGAGTCCCACAAGGCTCAGTTTTAGGGCCTAAAGTTTTTATTTTTTTAATGGCATATGTAAAGTGTCAAAAATATTTAAGTTTGTGTTGTTTACAGACAGAATTTGTTTTAGTCCAGGAGATGAACTATAAGCTGCAGCAGAAAGCATTGTAAATGAAATAGTCAAACCTAAAGGATGGTTCAATGTAAATAAGTTATCCTTAAATCTGAACAAATCTAAGTTTATGGTTTTTTCTAACCAAAAAAGGCTGAAAATGTTTTACTCATTATAGATGGAATTTATGGAGTTTATATTGAAAGTCTGTTTTAATTTAGATTTCTGGGTGTGACAATGGAGAGGGCAAGGACTACAGAAGGAAATTAAAAGGAAATTTAATTCTAAACATTAATACGCTCAGGCTACTTCAAGATTGATTTAAAGGGTTCTACAAATATCTTTCTGTTTAAGAAAGTGTACAAAGAAAGAACAATTAGATTTTATGAAGCTAATGAGTTAACTTGATGAATTATTGTGTAGCTCTGCTGACCTTCAATCAGAGTTTGATGTCACATCATGTAATTGTCCTAATTTGTGGTCTTGGGATTTTTTAAATTTTGTGGTGGTATCTAGTATCATTTTATGTGTGTTTTTTACATTAATAAGTGCTGTATCAAAGTTTGAAATCCTTCTATTGTGACAACTCTAGCTGTCAAGTAATTGGAATGGATAGACCATCTATTTTGGCTGTTTACTTATGTTTTGCATAAGGGCAAAATAAGATTAAGCTTCTCCCTGCTCCTTTTCGTTCATTAGATGCATAAATGGATTTGGGTAGTGACTGATTTTTTTGGAGATGTGCATTACATGTGTTACATGCAACAATACCTCTACTTTAATACAGATTTTCAGTACTCTATCCACCACTGGTTTACAAGCATTCCTGAAATGTAAATTTTATTCCATTACTATGAATATTTCAGAAAATATGAACAGAATTTTAGTTTGTGCATAAATGTACCTATATGGAGAAACATTTAATGGCTAAATTTTGAAGCACTGATCACTTACATAAAGAAAAGCATTTTGATGAGGTAGCATATGTACTGAGTATACAGTATGAATGTCTATGTAGCTCTATGGGAACAGAGCTACATATACATGTGACTGAAACAGTTTTTGGGACCAAACTGTTGACAGCTCAGGCTTCTTTGGTCCAGATTAGCCCTGATGTGTTTGACTCCACTCACTGAAGTCAGTTCAAACCCAAAGCTGAAAATTATTTGCAAATACGATTCCATCCACATCAATCTCTGTTGTCTCACCCCTCGACACCTCCAAAGTGACAGAGCAAGACCCCGTTTCCTTTCTCTTTTTTTGCATTTGTCATATAGCTTTCCATCTACACCGCTGCCCCATCCTCCCCTCTCTGCCTCCCCCTCCCTTCCTCTGCGCTCTTTCAAGGTCCACAGGCTCGACTCCACCTTTTCAATTCGGCTTCCCAGCAGCACTACTTAGTGGGGAGGTAATTGGAACCAGTGCTATCAGTGTGATTGAGGGAGCAAGAGTGTGTGTATCTGTGTGTGTGTGTGTGTGTGTGTGTGTGTGTGTGTGTGTGTGTGTGTGTGCGCGTCTGTGTGTATGGGGGTCTGTATTAATGTCTAGGGTGTTGGTGAAGCATGGAGCAAAGGGGGCCCCATGAAAAAGGGGGTCAAACACATAGAAGAGCATTTCAGCGTGGAGTGGAAGAAAGAGCGAGTCAGAAGGAAGATGAGGGGAGAGGAGAAGGCCGAGCCAAGGCCATGGAGGTTGTGAAAAGATAGGGGCCCATACTGAGATCACACCTGCTCTCTGACATGCAACACACACACACGTACACACCCGGGTTCCAAGTCATGAGTAAATCAAAGAGTGCAATGTTGAATGAACAATTAAAATAAGTCATATATTAATAGGAAAGCTGCAGTACACATAAAAAAATTAAAATGAAGTGTTTCTTATGATCCATTAGTTAATATGTAAAATTTAGGTGACTTGTCACTTAACAGGTATAGCAATGTTCAGAAATTATGATATCCTCTTGGGACAAAGTCAACACTTTCTGTGTCTTTCTGCACTAAAAATTGAGCATATATAAAATTGCAAGTCAGTGGAATAAAAAATAAATATTTAAAAAACAAAGACCAGGGGCCTAATGGTTAAGTTGTGTACAATATAACTGCAACCCGCTCAGCTTGATTACAACCAGGGATCTTTGTTGTGTGTATGTTACACCCTTAATTGGCAACATTCTCTCCTGTGGGTATTTTCACTGACAATCTCTCCAACTAAGGTAAAAGCACCCCCCATATATTTTTTTTAATAAGAATTTTTAAATATTTTTTTCCTGGTGTTTTTATGTGGTGAGGTACTGCTGTTGAAAAAAAATGTAATTGATAAATCTGTGTCCCCACCTTTCAGGACATTCCATGTTTCTCCTACCGGCCTGTAGTCATGCAGAACCTGTGCTGATTGTTCAAGACATGTTTATACCATCTGCTTCTGGCATCTAGAGGGTTCACCAAGTTCTTTTTTTTTTTAATACCACACAGGATATAATTTAATACATGTTTCACAACCGCACTGGCCAAAAGATGAAAGTAATGAATGAATAACCAATAAAGACAATATGGCCAAGAATTATTTTTCACAGTAACATGCTTTTTAGTACTTCCCAGCGGTATACATTTAAATAATCATAATGGGTTAAATTAATGTGACCTGGAAACGCACAAGTGTTGTAAAATGGATGGATAACATATATATAACTCCTGCATGGAAAAACTGTCAACTGTCACACAGATCTCACTTTTAATTTATACGTCTGTAACGTCTCACAACAGCCCACAATCACGCACAGAAACATTTTATAATTAATATTACTGCCTACACCTGGCAAGAGACAAGATTTTCAAGGCCTTTTTTTTAATGAAAACTGAATTCACTGCTTTTTTAAGACCTACATGTACCAAGCAAGATTGAAATGTCATGCTTTTGTAATCTGAGAACATTTTCCATGTTTGTCCATGAGAGAGTGACATATTTTTCTTTCATGATATTAGCTGTTTATTTGTGCTCACCATGTCACAAATTCCCAGACTGACTGATCTAAATTTTACAATAACTTCGGCAACCTTTTTGTTAATATATTTCACATTCTTTTCCAACGAAGCAACTTAAATGAAATTTACTTTCCACTCACCATGAATAAATCTCTGGCCTCTAAATCTACAGCCAGGAGGAAGGCCTTCTCGAAGCGCTGGTGTCTGCAGAGAAAGTGGAGACAGTTAAAGAGAAACATCCTGTCAAAAGACAAAAATTAAAATACATGCGAGCAATTAAAATGAAGTAAAAAGTAACTAAACTACTAAAACTAAAATATACACTTTGTATAAATAGATAGGTCAGTAGTACATATTTCTTTCTTCCTTTAGCCTTCACACAGACACACACCATGATCCACACACATCCTCACACACCTCTGCATACAAAACTGTCAATAATTGAACTGAGAGTAGCAGGTCCTCTTCCTATTATCCAGAATTAAAGCAGGGAGAGAGAGCGCTGTATCTCCCGGTACAAAACACCTCAACTTTCCCTGTCTAGAGCCAACATGAAACAAACAAACACAAGCAGAGAGAGGAGGTGTGGGGGGCTTCCTTCATTTGATGTCGATGGAGAGAAAAAGAATGCAGGTAGGTGATAAGGGAGGAGAGGAGGAGGGATGCCAAACAACGCTGCAGCTCTGCCACAGAGGAAGAGAAAGAAAGAGAGAGGAAACGGGAGGTAATTGCAGGATGGAGAGCAGTAAGCAGCAGTGTGTGGGAACAACAGGGTCTATTTCAGTCAAACAGGCATTTCAAAAGGCTCTCATGGCAGAAGGGAAAATGAAACAACAGTCTAAACAGGTGCATGTGAGGTGCTTTGCCTTATGAATGACTCAAAGCTGCATCAGTGCGTATGCGAGGAAATTCAAAAGCTATTTCCTTTTAAGAATTTTTAAAATAGCCGTAGTGAGCGCAAAATAAGCAGTATTAAAATTGCATCTTCCATGGATGTCATTTTCTGAAAGACCTTTTTTGGACAGTATTTCTTGTTCTGATTCTGCACCTTATGTTGCTAAAATGAATAAAATGTCTCAAAAATACACATACATGAACATAGTGTTCATGTATGTATTTAAATACATTTAGCACCAAGAGTGCTCTATATATAGCTGCCCTTGACCTCCGACCCCAGCTGAGGAGTTACGCAAAAGAAGATCAAATTAACTAAAGCAACAGCACAGAACAGGTGGCGTTACCTGAGGAGGTGGTGAAAAAAGCGGCGGGCATACTTGCTGATTTGCTCCCTGTACTCAAGTATCACCACATCGGAGAGAGGGGCAGGTGGGGCATAAAATACACCCAGAGCTGCTTCTAGCTGGGCTAAAGACAGAACAGAAAGACAAACAACAAAAATTAATTTAAAAAAATAGTTTTAATCAAAGTTTAGCAAAAGTAGATTAAAAGTGTAAATCCATATATTTAAAATTAAGCAGAGCTCTGTTGCAAAATTCTAAACTAATCTCTATTTAGCAAATACAAATTTACTGATGTAAACCAAAATTAAATAGAGTTTAATCAGTATGAAGATCCTTGCTTACCCAAATAATAATAATAAATAAATATTAAATTTAAGTAAGTATAAAACAGGGAGGCTAACCATCACCTTTTGGCTGCTCTAAAATGTAACACTGCTTGCGAGTAGCTTAAAAGTTAATAATAATATGTTACATTGTTTGCTAGCTACGTAAAAAGTTCACAAAATATTGCATTGCTTGCTAGCTAACTGAAAAGTTAATTTGCCTAGTTAGCCTACTCATGATGGCTCAGCAGAGACACTTTAATTTCTCCTCCTTTGAAAAAATGTATTAACAAATTAATAAAACAATATGGCAGAATCATAGAAGATTAAAAACAGACAACAGCCCAGGAAGGAAAAAGAGAGACTGCCTGGCAGCAACTGACAGACTTTTAATGGATCAACTAGAATGAAAGAATCTGTCCCTGAACTTTCTTTGAGAAACTTGATTATTTTGCTCAATCCTTCATTTAATTTTAAAAGTTATAGCTTATCAGTTTTGTTGCCACAGTTTTTAATGTATTTTAGTTTAGAGGAAAAATCAAACTGAGGTTTAAAGATAAGTAGGAGTAAATTTACAACATAATTCAAAGTTAAGCCATGATTGGTCAGGTTTAAAAAATGAATCCTTGTTGGTGCAACACAGCCATAAGGTTTTAGTAGATGTGTGCCAACCAGCGACAGACAAAGTTTTCTGTTTTTATTTTGAAAAATAATGATGCCAGCACAGTTAAATCCTTTGTTTCTCTGTATATTGGTGAACATCTCATTATAGATTAACTTTTCAAAAAATCTCCAAGACAGTCCATCCACAAAAGAAAGGCTAATGTTACATATCAAGAAAAGTCCACTAATGTTTGATTCATTCAGTGAGACCAACCCTCTCTCTCTGCATTCAGCTCCAGCCTCAGCAGGTGGTTGGTGATCGAGCTCAGGCCTCGGAAGCAATCGTCTCCCATGATGCTCCAGTCCATGGCCTCCAGGATGCCCAGTGCCTCTCTGACCTGGCCACAACGCAGCCGCTGCTGCAGCAGCTCCCCAGGACCCATCTGGCCCCCCGTCAGAGCACCTATCACATCAAGAAAAGAAAATAGTTTTAGTTTATTATTATATAAAACAAACCAACAGCAAAGAGATGAATAAAAATATCAAAAGAAAAATATAAAAAATTATATAACCTACATATGAAGCTGTCCTGTCTGGCTTTATCACCTGATGTTTGTCCATACAAATGAATAAATAAGTATCTAAAAATAACTATATCACTGTTTCTGGACCAAAATCATTACCCCACAGAACCAGGGGACCTTAGACATGTCGACCATCAGCTACAGTATATGTAAAAAGTGAGAAATAGTTAATTTTGAAAAAAATCTTGCAAGCAAGAGCTGTGTTATGAGATCAAATTGTGATTGAAAAACACTATTTGTTATTTATTTGATTTTATTTTGCACGTGTTAATGTTGGAGAGTTTTGTCCGTGTGAGTGAAGATTTCAAATAATGACACAAATTTTTATATTATATATAGAATATATATTTGCTGTATATTTATGCATTTAAATGCTGTAAATCACTGTAATAAGATATATCCCCATTTACTAATATGTGGTTTTAAATGTGCAAAATATGTACAGCAACATAAAATTTTCAAATATTTACCTATTTTCCAAAAACTTTAATACCATAGGGTGCAATGGTCCTTACTATGTGTGACGATGCAGAATATCGTGGAGCACTTCCTTAAGATAAGTAAATGTCCAGTGGATCAGTCTAAACTCTGAAGCAGCTCTATATTTGTTTGATTGGTATTGGCTTGTCAATCAATTAGCTGGGAAGCATGTTTAATCCCTGCTATATACTCTGTATGTTCTGAAACCAAGATCTCCGCATCACCATCTATTTAAATACATCTGAAAAATATTCTGCATACAGTTTGTTCACTTGTGTTTAATTTTTTTTTTTCAGATCTATTTATCCAGATCTTTAACTTGACCTGAGATCTGAAATGTCTCCTGAGAAGATGAGAAGAACACTACAACACGTGAGGCCTTTTTGATCAGAGGTGATTGATTATGCTTTTGTTTGTGTTTGTATGTGTGGGTGTGGGTGTGTGTGAGCACTTTAGGACTCTGTTGAATAATGGAAGGACAAGGTTTTGTGCTCTTCCCGGTAGTACAGGTGTCTCATTCTGTGTGTAAAAGGGCAAAGGTGCATGTGTGGATTTATGTGTACTACTTTACTACTTATACGGGAAGTGAAGGTGTTGAATGCCCAGGGTGATTATGGTCCATTGTTACTTGCTCACGATGGTGCAACAGTCTCAGGAATTGCTAACCTGTTTTTGGAACGGCTGATGTACATGCCAAACAGGAGCAAAGCCAAACCACCAAACTCGAATGCAAGTTGCTGTAATTACCAATGAATGTGTCCAAACTTAAATTTTGAAAGTTCCACACAAAATGCTGACTTTCTTCACATACATGCTGCTCACAGTTTTCTGCTATGATGTAGTTAAGCTTATATATTCACAAAACAACATTTGGACACAGCTAGTGCCACAGTTGTGGACAGTGTAGGTGATCACTGACAGCAGTACTGTCAGTGGGCCAGGCTGCAGGCAAGCAAAGTCACCACTGACTCTTGTCTAATTAATTGAAGTTGTGTGTCTCTGTCTGTGTCTGTGTGTGTGTGTGTGTGTGTGTGTGTGTGTGTGTTGGGGTGTGTGCGAGCAATTAAAATGACAAGCTGGCAATTAGCAAGCCCCCAAATCCCCTAAAGAGTGGGCTAATGTGGCTAATACAGCAGCTGAGTGTGGTGTAGTTTGTGTGTCTATGTTTAGGTGTGTGTGTGTGTGTGGTGGTTGGGGGGGCCTTGAGCTGGGCGTTAACGTCTACTCTAAGCTAACTCTGAGCAAAGACAATGGTTCATTGTGGCGACAAGGACAAGTCAGTTCTCTCCCACACCTGTCTACGCAAAATTATTTGACCAGCTCAGTTCAATGTCTCTGTGTTAGACACAAAATGACACTGAGCAGCAGCGGGAACAAGCAGAGACAAAGAATAACACATGTGCAGCATTAACACAACAAGTAGACTTCAGAGACAAGACTACTTACAAAGAGTTCAACTCAAAGGATCAAAATGACAGCAGGGCATTAAAAGTCTTCTAAAATATGAAAGAATTTGCTATCAAAACTATATTGTGTGATAAAGTGGACAATCGTTCAGTAAATCACTTCAGTTTTTAGAAACTAAAATATCCAAAAATTAGAGATGAGACTAATCAATATAAGCCGCCAAACTAGTCAATTAAACTGGATGGTTTAAATTCAAATTGCTGCCTTGTTCTATCCAGTTACATAATTATTCTTTAAACATCAACAATATGGAGCTAAATTCCCATCCCTACAAAAAATGACTATTTTCCCTGTGTGTTGTGCAGCACATTCCCTGGTCTGCCCTTCCACAGCCTGTACCGGTGCAGGCCCAGCCACGGCCAACGTGTGCCCAGATGAGATAACTCGGTGCAGGCAGGAGGGTGGGGGTGGGGGGGCACCAGGGAGGGCTGCCTCCTATGGAAAAAAGAGAACTTGGAGCTCGGCCAAGTCTTTCTTCCTCGCCGCCTCCCGACTCACTCCTTCTGTCATGTAGCGGGCCTTATGAAACAAGTCAATACAGAGAAGGAGCGCAAGCAAACAAACAAATGAGTTGGAGTGTGTGTATGTGTGTGTATGTGTGTGTGTGTGCATAGAAGCACAGAAATAGAAGAATACACACACGTGTGTGTGGGGGGAAGAATTATCATGGAGAAAAGACGTGCAGTGACTTTCTTCATCAAAACCTTGGCAGACGATCAGAGGAGGGGAAGCTATTGTTGGAAGACACCCTCCCCTTTCCCTGTGCACACAGGCAAACGCAGTTGAATACACACAGTCGAACACACACCCTCAAACACACACAAACTCAAATGCACACAATCTTCTACCTTCCTCCATCCACCCCCACACTCCTGCTTTCAAACTTCAGCAGAGAGCTGCGTGCCACTGTCACATCTTCTTTCCAAAGTCACAATTAAAGACGCTGAATGTGTGTGTGTGTGTGTGTGTGTGTGTGTGTGTGAGTTTGTGTGCGACCATATGAGTGTGTGTGTGTGTGTATGCGTGTGATAGAGAGTGAGGTGGCTGCTTTGGAAAAAATTTTGATTGGCAAACTTTATCTGGGGGCCCCGAGGGACTGCGCAGCCACTGTAAACGATTTATCGGAAAAATGCATCCCAGAATGCACCTGGGGGGCTCTTGCCCTGGGGCGATTATTGAATGACCTCTGAGAGCGTGACTCCTGCTAACCTTCCCGCCCGTCAACAAATTAACTTCCCTCAGCAGTGGAGAGGTCGACCCGTTCAGCAGCCATATTTACACAGTGGGGTTCAGATACAGTGTCAGATCCAAAACAGAGGAGAGTCTCTGAAGGGAGGAGGCGCCTTCATTAGCAAGAGATGACTATGAGGGTGTGGAAGGTTTGTAAATTATTGTCTATTTATTTTCAGTGCAGCCTGTCCCCAGATACAGTGTTCATTTTCTAAATGAAGTAGTATAACTGCATCAGTCTAAGACAGCATTATTAAAAGCTAGTTTGTGTAGTTTCACAGAAATTCATAGATTTCCCTAGGGCTGTCCCTGATTAAGAACTTTTTCAGTTGAATCAGTTTTGACCAATATTCAATATGAATACTTGACGATTCATTCCTTTTTTCACTTAAGTGTGCCACAATGAATTCCTATATCAGCCTACATGAGTATGTTTTACCAGTAAGACTCTTTTCATACAATCAGAAGAAGTAAAAATGTGCATCCTCCTATTTTTCGGTTATAAAATTAGTGCACCGCGGAGCATCTCTCCCCTGTCCGAAATCACCTGCTCTGCACACTCTGCGCTCCTTCACACGTGAAGGATTTATTTGGACCAAAGTGGAAAGATGAATTTAGGCATTTCTGATGGGTTTTATTTTGTTTCTGTTTAGTTTGAATGAAGTAAATGATGATGCAAAAAGAGTCTGGTTATTTTGGTGAGAGCAATCAGACATTTTGTACACATTTGTTTTTCAAAAGGCATTTCTGAAACTTATGTTACTCACCTAGTCTGAATCTGACAGCTGCTAGTGGTCCCCCATGAAAGGCCAACATTAGGATGTCCGTCCCCTCTGGGCCTCCTTCCAGGCTTGTCCCCCACTGCAGTCCCTCCAGGCCTCCACTGCAGCGCAGGTGCTGAGCTAGTCTTAGCGTGGCAGCTGGAGCTACCTCTTCTGCTACCAGTGCTATGCTAACAGGTGCCAAACCAACATCAAAGCACATCAGCTCCCCCTGCCCTCCTCCTGCCGTAACCACTGACCCAGCAGGGTGCCAGGCGAGGAGGGTGGGTGGCACGGGACAAGAGACCAGGAGAGACACCCCCCGTCGCTGGTCATACAGGACCAGGGAGGAGTCGCTTAAGCCCAGGAGAAGTGTGGTCTCACAGGGGTGTCGTGAGCAGGAGACAGGGTGGGATGGTAGCGGGATGCGGGTGACGGACAGGCGGTGCAGGCGATCTCGTGCACATTCGTACACACAGGCGTCAGCCCAGGACCCCTCTCTGGATCCTGGGGGTCCTGCAGGTAGCTCTACCGTTAGCAGCTGGTAGGGCTGGAGCAGGCTGAAGTGACAGTCCAGGGGATTGCCTTCTGTGCGGACAGAGCTGAGGACCTTTCAGAGGGAGAAAATGTAGAGAAAAGAGGGGTTTCAGAGAGTCATGCACGTTTGAATATCCACTCTATAAATCTGAACTGATCCAACAATGCACAATAACATATCCTGTATGAACTGTTTTCTCTTCTCTGGGTAGAACAACAAGAACTGCTAACGTTTGTTGTGGCACATTAACACCAAAGATATTTCAACAAACTCTGAAGCATTTACTCATTTACTTGTTTAGTTCTAAAAACATCATGTGCCAGACTCGGCCACTAATTGCAGGCTTAAGTTAAAGGCTGTAAAACTTGCAAATATATAACTTTTTAGATTCTACAACAACTTGAGGCAACTATGAGACACTTTTAAGGCAGGGTACCCGTGGTCTACAGAGGATGAATCCGAATGACTTTAGTAACGCTCTGATAGGAGTCCTTAAATCTAATATCTAGTACGACCATGAGAGGGACATTTGTGTTTTTGATTGAAATATCTTGACAAATATTGTATGGACAGCCATGACATTTGGTACATACATTAATGTTTTCTTAAGATGAATTATAATAAATTTAAAAATTTAAAATTTCAATTAGCTCAAGACACTGCTTCTGGACTTTGAACAATGGAGAAGCAGAGCTGAGTACCAGCTAGACAAACTCCTAATAGCTAATAGAGCCAATAGCAAAACATATTTTAGCTACTTAAAGAAGACCCACCTAAAAAAATCAGATTAGAATTAAGATTAAGATATATATATATAGAATATTTTCACTCCTTTACCTTGCCATCAGACAACCTTTTCCAACAAAAACTGCTGTTATATAAACCAAATATTGCACTCCCTAAGGTAACCAGACTCTTTCAGGAAGATCAGTAATTTTACCTTGCAGAACACAGGAGCTGCTGATCTCAATCTGTTAGTTTGTGTCAGTGTGACATTGGTGTTTTAAAAGGTTAGTTCATATCCACCGAAGTCACACAATAATACAAATAAACAAACCAATTGAGGCAGCCGTAGACCAGAAACTTCTGTGTTCTGTGAGGTGAAATGACTGTGAAATGACTGTTTTTCCTTAAGGAGACTAGTTGCTTTGGAGAGAGTGATGTTTGGCTTATATAAAGGTGATTATTGATTTTTTTGGGGTAGACTCTTTTTTAAAGAGGCTAAAATACATGTTGCAGCTGTCCACAGCAGTTAATTTCTTAGCTTGTGTGCTGATACTCCTCCCTGCTTTGTCAAAGCGGGAGTGTGCCAACCTCCATCTACTGTAGTGACTGTCCATAAGTACCTCGTACAACCCCACTTCAAATTATCAAAACTATCCCTTTACGGGTGGATGTTTTCTGACAGTATTTTGGGCCATTAGACATACTGTAGCAAACGGATAGGGAAGAATCTGAAAAAATAAGTTGTATAACACAGACGTAGTTAAATTATCCAGGAAACTCCCATGTGTCTGTGTTAAGAAACACGAAGGTTACAGTACTATAGCCTTTCAATAGTGAGTTTCTTCACTTCAAGTCTACCAAGATCAGATGAAATCCATTCACATTTATTGTGACTGTTGTTTTGACTATTTGTCATTTCTATCTGTGGTCCTGGAGTGATCAAATTGCCCTACGAATACTGGATACAGTATGCCCTCAATATTTAGGGACTACGTGTCACTAAACATTGTAGAAGCAGCACAACTGGAACTTGATCTCTTGATTTTGTTGCTGTTTTAACATGTTCTTCTACTTACAAACTGGAAGGTGGCAACTTGTGCCAGTATATTTAATGAACTAACCTGTTTTGGGGTAAAAGAAGGATAAAGAAGGAGAGAGAGAACATGTTAGAGGAAGACAGAGACAGAGAAATGAGTCATACCATGGCAGCAGACCCAAACCCCCTGGAGATGGAAGAAATAGAGCCTTCCATATTGCTCATAAACACACGGCTGTCAATCAAGACAGCTAATGATAAGAGCTCCATTTTAACTCAAGGTCAACAACATCTTCTCCCTGAGCATGCCACGGCTTGGCACCCAGCACCCAGCGATAAACAACCTCCTCTGTTTACCTGTGCGAGGAGCCAAGAGCTCAATACAAGACATGGTGAATGACAAGAAACGAGCCCTTTTCAACATTAAGAGGATGATACATGAAGAAAGCTTGGAATTATTTGACCGATGGTCATATCCAGAATTTACATTATTCCCTTCTGAACCACAACCAGTTGGTGGGAGTGGGCACAATGGCCCCGCTAAGCAAGCGAGCATTGACACTGGCGGAGATAGGCCGTGTCACGGGTGGTACTGTCGATAAAACACCCACAAGGAAGCAGGAACAGTAGGTGGATGACAGGAGACAACAGGCTGTACCAAACAGCAGCCCAACAGTTCCATAGTCACTAACAGAGCTTTTTAGGAGGGATTTCACCTTACCAAAGCCTCTATCAGAGCCCTGCATTGACCGTGGCAGCTTTGGCTAAATGAGCCCATTTCTTTTCGCCGTGCAGACAGAAAGAGGGATCTGCTGCCTGCCTGCCTTCCTTGCCTTTCACAAAGCTGCCCGGCCCAGTTTTTTGGCAGGCATTGCCAAAAAGGGACTTAGAGGGAGGAAGAGAGGAGTTTTTTTGCCTGCCCATGGTCTACAGCAGGAGAGAAGCAGATGACTGTCCTCCTGAAAGCTTTTTTTCCTCTCCATAATCCCCCAGAGCTAGCTCCTGCTGCTCCCCAGGGGGTGGGTGCTGTGTGTGTATGTGTGTGTTTATTTGAGGCAGCAAGCAAGAGGGGCTCAATTTGTGTAAGGGGTGGGGTATCTTTGGAAGGGTGCGGTTCTCTGGATAGCTACATTTCCACAGGGACAAAGTGACACATGCATTAAATAAACTTGCGCACAAACGCATAGCAGGCGCGGGTCCATAGAGTGACAGAATGCTGTCACAGGACTCACAAGACCTACTTCAATTCCACAAACCCTGACCCCCCAACCACATCTCATCCTCTCAGCTTTTCATCCTGTGCCCGGCTTGCTAGTGCCCGCTGCCCGCTGTGCCAGCATGCCACCGGTCGGGGATGAGGTGCAGCTGATTCAGCTCTGCCTCCCCTGATAGGTGACCCTCCAAGGAAAGGAGAAGGGGGACGGTGTCAGCTACAGTTCAGGGGAAACAAGTAAATACTGCAAGGCCTGATTCAACCTTAAAAAGCCAGAGAGTTCATGACCAATTTGTGTTTGGCCTTTTATTTTTAAGCTAGAGCTTATTAAATTAACTACTAACTATTCAAATAATCGATCAATCAGTTTGGGTAATTTTTTAAGAGAAAAAAAGGCAAAATTCTATGATTCCAGCTTCTTAAATGTAAATATTTTCTGGTTCCTTTACTCCTGTATGACAGGGCAAAACAACTAATCAAGAAAATAACCGAGTTTCACATGCTGGAAAAGCTCCAAACAGAACGTAATGGGCCTCAAAAGATTAATCAGTTTTCTTGATGCTGCTTGGATGTTTGAAGATACAGTATATTACACAGCTGTTTTATAGCTAGACATTTTCTTAATCTATAAGAAAGAGGGTTTATTTGTTCAGGTGTGGCCTCATTTCACTGGCTTCCAGAATATTTTAGATATTTCTACGCAATGTTCAACACCTGAACTCCAACTTCATGACTTATGACCTGACTTTTTCATGTGCCCTGAACTCAACTAGACCAAGATGTTGAATGTCAAGTTGGAGTCCCTTGTGAGTTTT
>JAJHUR010094195.1:0-11261 GCA_027495735.1 Lutjanus campechanus | reverse complement strand
AAATTCTAGATTGCACAAGCAAATTAGTACATGCAAATCAATCAAGGAGGCACGGATGATTAAGAATTTGCTGTAGCTGTTTCATTTCCCTGCTCTAGAAGCAAATAAACACGAGGGCTATTTTGCCCGGTGAATACCCATCACTGTCCATTTGGCTGTTCTTTATGAAGATATGACTTTTTGTTCCTTTTTTTCAAGTTTGGCGCCACACTAAACCCCTTTATCACAAGCCTCATGTTTTACCTGACGCTTTGTGGTGCGCTGGGACATATAACTGAACTGTAAGCAGGACTCACACTTTTACTTTCTCTGTTTTCACATCACAGATGATGAAGAAATGTGTTTATGACAGTCAGAGAGAGAGAGAGAGAGAGAGAGAGAGAGAGTGAAAGTGTGCAACAAACAAACAAACAAAAGAAAACACTAGAACTAGAACTGTCCCTTTAAACATGAACAAATTGGACAGACATCTACAAATGAAGCGTTCTCAGCATCAGGGCAAGTCAAAAGAATTTTCCTGGAAAGAAAAGACTTTCAAGAGGCAGTGTTTTGACAGCAGAAAATTAAGTCAGTGGTTTATAAATGTGGACGTATTTTAGTTTGTTTTTTTTTGTTGTTTTTGTAAGTTTGGATTCTGGGGAGACACCAGAAATGTTTGGGAAGCCCTGGTTTAAAGATATCTGTAACATCACCTGAGCATGTTGTGTTTGTCTGGGCGTCTGTTGCACCTGTGTGTCATGTATACATGGAGCTGGTCTTGGCCTCTGCCTCCTGTCTCCATCCATCATACGCCTGCTGGCTGAGCTCTGTGAATATATCGGCGTCTTTCCTTTGGCTCTGCATGCTGCTGTTTGTTGGAGCTCCTTATCTCCCCCACAAACCCTCAAACCTGAGTGTGTTTAGTACACACACACACACACACACACACACACACACACACACACACACACACACACACACAAAGGGTTGAGTGAGTGGACTGTGGACACACAAACACACACAAACACACACTCACACAGGAGGGTTTGGTACAGGGAGGGGGCTGACAGTGCTGAGTACACAGAGAGAGCTGGCCTCCCTGCCAGGTTTCGATCTTACTCACCTCTCTCATCAGAGAGCTGCTCTGAGAACAAACACGCTCCTGTTCTGCTCCTGTCAGCAGAGACACAACCCCCTGCTGCAGAAAAACACTATTCACCTGCTTTTATCCATGCACACAGGTGGGAAGTAATGAAGTACAAATACTTTGTTACAATACTTTTCTTGAGTATTTATTTTCCAACAATTTTTACTTTTGCTCCCTACACTTGAACAAAACTGTTTGTACTTTTTACTTCTCACATATTCAAAACTGCTCATTACTTTAGTTTTACCGCATTTGAGTGATTGATTATTTTTATTCTTTTGTAAAAGACGTAACAAGACGAAAAGCAACGTAAAAGACATAACGATGAAAAAGACACAACAAGGTGAAAATGATGTAACAAGATGAAAAACTATGTAAAGGACATGACAAGACGAAAACAACAAAACAAGACAAAAAAAGATACAATAAAACAAAACAAAAAAAACAATATTAAAGACGTAAGAAGACGAAAACAACGTAACAAGACAAAAAAGACGTTAACAAGATGAAAAAGTAGGTAAATGAGATAACAAGACTAAAATGATGTATGAGAACAAAAAAACCCTAACAAGACTAAAAACTACATAAAAGACGTAACAAGATGAAAACAACATAAGATAAAAACGATGCAACAAGAAAAAAAACAACACATCAGCGTAAAAGAAAAAGTGAGGGGTGGCATCCCTGCAGCTTGGATGGTAGAGCGTGCGCCCCGTGTACTGAGGTGCTTGGTCCTCTGCAGTGGCTGCTGGCTTGACTCCCGCCTGTGGCCCATTTGGAGCGCGTCATCCCTTCTCTCTCTACCTCCTTTCCCGACATATGTGGCTAAACTAGCAAATAAAGGCAAAAAAGCTCCAAAAAATAATCTTTTGAAAAAGAAAGAAAGAAAGAAAAGGTGAGGTTCAGTTGGCTTTGCACAGAAACAGCTGCTAGAAATGTCCTTCAGGGGGAGACTTTTAGCTTCATACTTTGAGTTTTACTTGAGCAAAGAAGTTGGATCAATGCTTCAACTTTTAGTGTTTTTTTTTTTAGACAAGTATCTTCACTTCTACTCGAGTACAGAATTTGAGTACTTTTGTCACTTCTGAAAAGGTTCCAGTGGTGAGCGAAAAATCAACTATCACCCGACTCTTACATTTTCAAACAGGTTTGTTTCTTCAGCTAGCCGCCCTCCCAACATCAAGACTGATTTCAATGGATGGGACAATAACACAGAGAAAAAAACAATTCCTTGTTGTATCCACCAAACACAAGACATGTAACAAGACAACAATGACATAAAAGACGTCTGTGAATGAAAGCTGAGACAAGAAGAAACAGACAGAGAAGGACACTAGACAGCAGAGAGAAGACATCTATTGAATCTGACGTCTGTGACGTGGGGAGCTAGTGACATAGATGAAACTGAACCAGACAATGTTGCCGACAACGACGGCGCAGATTATTTGAAGATAGAATAGTTTAAGTTCTATCGTATTTATATGACATGAGATTCAGTTAGCTTTGCACAGAAACAGCCAGTAAGAATGACGACTTTCTATACTTTGAGTACATTTCAGAGTCTGTATTTTTTTCATTTTTATTGTAGTAAAGACGGGGCTGCTCTAGCCACTTTGGTGCACTGGGCAAGATCAGGTTTTGGTGTCCCCACCAACACCATCACATTACCCCGCCAATACTGCTTCATCACCATCCACCCATTCTACAGTAAAAATATGAACATGTGTCACCACAATGATTTCAAGAGATATTTTTTTTCATTATTATAAATTAAAATTATATCTCAAACAAATCATGTATCAAAGAATAAATAAATTGTTAAATTTTCAACTAGAGCTGCAACGATTAATCAATTATTAAATGAATCGCCAAGTATTTTGATGATCAATTCCTTGGTTTGAGTATTTTTTTTTAAGAATTCTCTGATTTCAGCTTTTTAAATGTGAATATTTTCTGGTTTCTTTACTCCTCTCTGACAGTAAACTGAATATCTTTGAGTTGTGAATAAAACAAGACATTTGAGGACGTCATCTTTGGTTTTGGGAAACACTGATGGACATTTTTACCATTTCCTGACATTTTAAAACAAACAACTATTAACTGATTAAAGAAGAGGAAGAAAATGTATAGCAAGTGTATAAAACTATTACACACAGACCACAACACAAATAACTGGCTGAACTTATTGTAAATGCTTCACAGAGTGGTGTGTGGACAGGACATCAGATGTGTCTCCTCCAGCAGCTGGGGGTTTCTGCATATTTCCTGAGAGCATGTGGACAGTTGCAGAGAAGACATGAGCCTGTTACAAGTAAAAACATGTATCTGCAGAGAAGAACAAACACCAGCTGTGTATAAGTTCAAACTTAACCTGGTTAAAAGATGTTAATAGGTTGTGATGCATTACTAAAAGCAGTGCACACAACATAATTAAGTAACAACTAAATAATCAGCCCACACATGCTCTGAGCAGGTATAAAACAAAAAATGTCACTGAGATTGGTCGGGGAGAGCAGCTGTGGAAGCGTCATTATCTTGCTTTATTGCTACTTAAGTGCTACTACACATAAAAATGTCTACACAAAATGGCATTTTAATGTAAAACACACCTCTGTGTTGGGCTCTTTTCTTCCTTCTCTTATCTCCATTTTCTTCCTTGCACAGCTGAAAGCTGGAGCGTTTCATGATGAAATAGATGTGAAAATCTCCCGCTTGACATCTGTCCATCAGTCAGGCAGTCAGGCAGTCCATCCAGATGTGGGCTGTCAGTGATGAGTGCGCACAGTGCACACAGGCCAGGACAAACGCAAAGTATATTTATTTATTTATTTATTGATTTATTTGTTCATTTGTTACCTCAAGGCTGAAAATGATAAAGGGAGGGAGGGCAGCGCGGGGCAGGTGAGTAAAGAAGCTGAATCATTAATTCTGCTTTTACCGGAGTCTTTTTTTTACAGAAGTATCATATTTAAGAATGTGTGTATTTTTGCCACCTCTGTTCATGCATATCCCTACAAAATCACCCCGATAAAAGAAAGTACTGCAGGGAAAAGAAAGTTTATGAATTTCAGCTCAGTAAAAAAAAAAAAGAAGAAGAAGGAAAAAGTAAAAAGAAAGAACAGACAAGTCTAGAGTGGGAATTGTATTTCTAAAATCTGTCTTTTACCCTGAGATTTGCTAAACTAAATTCCCGTCATTAAAATTTAGCGAAGGGAGAAGAAATTATTATTTCTTGTGTACAAATGCAAATCATATCCTGATGTTGACACCAGAGGAAAAAGTCATGAGGTCAACAAAATAATTAGTTTCACAGCAAAGTTTATGGAAATGAGATGAGTGGATTTTGAGATATTTTGAGGTTTTTGGCCGAGTGAGTGTAAACAAAAAAAATTGGTAACATTTTATTTGAAGGGGTGTGCATAAGACTGACATGACACCATCATAACCATGACATGACACCTGTCATAAACATTAAGTGAGTCTTTATGAATGTTTTTTTTTTTTTTTTTTTTTACTGTTGTCTGAGTGTCATTCAGTCAGTTATGTTTAAGATGTCTTTATTAGTCCTCACAGATGATGAGTTGGCTCAGCAAGAGGGACTTGATCCAGCTGAAGAGCAAGTGGCCTGTATTTATTTTTAGTACATATGAAATTAAATGAATGACATCAATACGAAGACATGAAAATATGTACATGGGTACTTTTCTACTTATTTGTATATTTGGTGCTTATTTGTACAGAAAAGGTTTTAAAAAAGGGGTAAAAAATGAACACACATACTAGCACAGCAGCGTTGTATGAAGACAGGATGTCAGGGCACATAGTGACCACGTACCCGTGGCGATCTCTGCTCAGGCTGACATAGCAGGTGAGCCTCGAATGGACGCAGGACCTCCGAACACTGCAGGCAGACGAGGCAGTACAGTCAGTCTACCACCTGGAAGTGTGAGGAGTGTGATGTGTCCCTGGTTTCAGACATGGGACTCATAACTTTTATGGACAAAAGGACTCATCTTGTACTCATCTTTTTTCCCCTGATTACCAAGACTTGAGAGAACAATATTCAAATGCCAAAAACCTTGTTCCAATAGTTCCTCTGTATGTTTTGAATAAAATTCTGTGGGATTCAATTTCCAGTTTGTTTTTCCTTTTGTCATTATGGCCATATAACTATTTATACATTCATGTGACACCGCTGCAGCTTATGTATTCTGATAGCCCGGGCTGTCCAGAAAAAAAGATGCTAGAACATGATTGTGCAGGACAAGGTTGAGGTTTTACAAGCATTTTTACACTCATGTACCCCAGACTAATAAACCACTGGTGTCGGATGGATGAACATGCACCAATCAGCTCTCACAGGAAGTGACAAGACATAGGTCTATCTGTGACACAGCCTGACATAAAGAAATATGTTTGTTGCCAGCTAATGTCCATGGATTGATCCCTTTGCTTTATAAAATGACAGATCTTTTATATCTTGTGATTGTTCTGACTTTGCTTCCATGCAGGTTGACCAGTCTAAGCAGCATTAACATGTTTAAACAAGCTTCAGATGAGGATACTGCCAAAACTCACTCACAGAATATACAGGAGAGCAGTGGTCTGGTCCTATTTTTCAGGGCTAAATTTTCATTGACAGAAGAAAATGGTTCCATTAAGCGTCTGTGAGGCTCGGGCTGAGTGGTTCATGCAGACGTTGACCTTTTCTTGGCACTGCTGATAGCTGCCACAGTGAAATGACAACACAATGATAAAAATGACTCAGATTACACTGGGCTCCTCTTCAGCGGCAGGGACGTCAGAGCGTTCGCCACAGTCTCAGCTCCAGTTAAATTGACCTTTGGGCTGCGGCTGTTGACAGGAGGAGCCGTCGCTCTTCATGGAAAAATAAAACACCACAATCATCGTGTCAGAGACGGCTGGTTTCATTCTTTCACCACTTTGTTCACATTCAGCTGGTAACAAAACTGTAGAAAAGTTCAGATAAAATGCACGCATGTTAAAGTTCATTTAAAAGAAAAGGGGAGTTTTTGTTCTGAACACATTATACATGTTAGAAAATAGTTTTATAGTCAACTATCGTTGACAATTTCTGTGTTCAGGATTTTTTGGGCGGACCTGAAATATGGCTCAGTGACGTGCCGGAGCCACAGTCCCCCAACACAAACAGATATGAACAACAACACCGCCCCATCACGGTCAGTTACCTTCAGTGACTCTCTCAGTCCAAATCAGCCCAGCAGTTCACTTCAGCTCATTTCAGTTCCAACAACACAACACAGAAGGAAAAAAAAGTACCATCCTGTCACCGTCCTCTGGCTCTGTTGACTCAAGCATGTCTGGACATGTCCAATAAAGCTGCTGCATATAACGTCCATGTTTCAGGGGGTTTTCATCACATTTCAGAACAGAGAAAACTGCTCATTTTTCATGTTTTTAAGTCCTAATTTTATACATTTAGTGATTTTTTTAATAATTAAGATTTGGCTGGGTGGTTAATAACACGTTTCTATGGCATGACAAACTCAGAACACACTTTAATTGTTGCTTCTCAGAAAGTCTTTCTGAACAGTGGAAGACATACGCAGCAGAGAAATGTCAAGTCTGTCCAGAATCAATTAGTTTTGACTAAGCTGTCATTGTTGCGTTAGAAAATGGGTTTGGTGGTATTTCAGGCTGACTGAATTAAATATCAGTGGGCTCATCTTTGACGGAGACGAGTCTGCCTACAGGTGGGAGTTTGACTCTCTGCTGGCCTCATTTATAAATGCTGTGTGTGCACAAAAGAAGGCGTATGTTACTTTCTAATGTTGAGAGGTTTGTGGCTCCTGTTTTTCTTTTCCTTTGCCACAAACCCTTTGGACTGGTCATTGAGAAATAATAATGAAGTGTGGTTAAGCTGTGTGTTATTGACTTGACATCACTGTGAGGTGCACACATCCACAGGAGTAGTTCATGATATACAGTGTTATGCATGAACACGCTAAAAGAGCGGCGTTCATTGAATGTGCTCATAATTTGGTTCAGATCAGATCAGTTTGCAACGAGGGCACATGAACATGAGCATTGTTCACTGCAGCCGAGGAAGCAGCTGTGGTGACTACAGTGGTCTTGGTGAACACCAGATTATACAGATATAACTTATGCACGTATTTTTATCAATAACTAGCACTATACTGTTGTCAGATTGAATATAAATCAACATATTGTGCGGTAGGAAGAGGGAGATGATGGCATATTTTTAACCTCCCCAGAAGTACAAACAAAAGCAAATGAAACTGAAAGGACGATCATGTTGAATGAAGTGAAACTGGACACAAATGAATAAACAAGCCAGTAGATGTTTTGGCGGGCGGCAGTAAAGCTCCTCCTGACTTCAATTTACCTATGAGGAAGAAGAAGAAGTTGCGATCGGCACAACAGCCGATCCTCGATTTCAGACAGCACTAACATCCAGTTCAGTGCTCTTCGTTACAGTGCACTACCCTGTCAAAATTCACGCGTGCAAAGTGTCCTACATGACGGTGTACTAATGGAAGAAATCTAAACTATCAAAGGTGTCGAAGCTTTAAAGCGATATTCCACTTTGCGAGATTAACCCACGTAGTATATACTCACCACCATGTCGATGTGATGGTGGATGAAAATCTTCAATTTCCAGAACAGCCCTGGAATTTTAGGAGAAACAGGGTAGCAGCCTCATCCAGTAAAATGGCAGTGAATGGTGACCACGGATAAAACGTTAAAAATAGCACACAAAACAAACACAAAATGTCTCAGGATGGAGACATTTTGTGTTTGTTTTGTGTGCTATTTTGTTCTTGTGTGGTGTAATCCAAGTGTCCGCAAGCCGCAAAAGACGCCATTTTCGCCATGAGGCTGCTATCCTGTTTCTCCTAAAACTCCAGGACTGTTTTGGAAATTGAAGATTTTCATCCACCATCACATCGACATGGTGGTGAGTATATACTACGTGGGTTAATCTTGCAAAATGGAATATCACTTTAAGTCTTGATTGTCCTGCCTGAAATTTAACTTGCAGCAAATCCAGACAGTGTTCAGTGTTTTTCTCTGCACCAGCACTGTGTGCAGGTTGTTACTTTTAAAAGAAAGGGGGGAAAAAAAACATCTAAAATAACTACTTTGTGTGCCTACATTTTTTCTTTTTGCTGCGGTAAAACAGATTGTTGTTTTTTAACAATAGTATTGTAGCACAGTTTGACATTCTGGTTCTGGAGAACATTTTCTTTGGATTCATTTATACACGGTCCTCAATACCTGGTGAGGAAAATGCACGTCTGCACTCTTCCGAATTTTATGTTTGCTGTGTTTAAGCTCGCTGTCTGGATATCCAGGAAGAATTAATGCAGGGGTGAAGGATGTACAGATGGTGTTGAAGTCATGAGGGGACTACAGAGTGAATAAAGTGGGTACCTTCAGAGCGGTCTGAGCGGTGGAAGGAGTTCCGTGCTCTGCTGGGGAGACAGGAGAATTGTTGCTTTCTTTTTGAGTTGTGACATGTGTGTTTTAAGGGTCATTATGTGTCCACTGTGTCCACCAAACAACATCTTTCTTATCTCAGCCTCCCCAACAAGAGCATCGATTTCACACTGTGTGAAATTTCTGTTTTTAGACTTTAATCCTCTCAGCATTTGCCTTGATCGTCTTCTTGCAGTCAATATGAATGAATATTAACCAGGGGTATTTCACTGATGACTCATAGTGTTACATGATGCTTGCAAAGGTCAGGTTTGAGAAGTAAAAGATTACATGTCATGGGATTATATAATCTGGATACAAAAACTGTATTCCATTAGTTACAGATAAAAAAAAAGATATACATATGGTAAAAATAGGGATTATTAGTAGGATTAGAACAATGAACATAAAACACTTGGAGCTGCAACCATTCTTCTCCTCTCCCCTTGCAGGGAGCATGGCAGCTCATTGGTCAGCACCGTGGCCCCACAGCAAGAAGGTCCCACATTCAACCTCAGCCGTCCTGGGTTCCTTCTGCCAGGAGTCTGCACGTTCTCCACCGGGTGCTTCAGTTTGCTCGCACCACCAAAGACACGAGGTGTTAGGGTTAATACTTCCATCTGAGCAATTCTTCTTTTCTTTATAGGAACTGCAAGGGGATAATGGAGCATCAAAGGTCATCAAGACGTGCCCCCACCCTGAGTCTCGGCTTTGGGTTTCTAAGCCACTCCAGCCAAACCATGATCCTAGCCAGCCCCCATTCATCCCCAGCCAAAAACCTCCTTCATCCCTCTCCTCAGCCCCAAGCATTCCTCCTCATCCTTCATCCCATCCTTCCCACATCCTCTCAACAACTCTATTAAACTATTAAACTTTTATGCCACTTTTTTTTTTTTTAAATAATCTTTTTATTATTTTTAGCAAAATAACAGTAACCAAATGACATTGTCCCCCCCACCAAAAAAAGGGTATTACATTCAATTGTGTCCTTAGCTCAGCGTAAGTTCAATCATGAAGACCATCTTATGCCTCATTCATCCATAACTGTCTTGCAACCCTCCTCCACCACATTCTCCTCCAGGTCTTCTAATCCAGCGCCCAGGTTGAGCTCATCACAGGTCCAGTCCCCATCTCATCCAGATCATCAGCCATCGCTTCACCACCACCACCAGTGTGTAGGCTCCATCGGAGGATTCCTTTATTAATCACGGCTTCACTACCCTCTTTATACATGATGATGTCATGATGGAGTCCTACCACTAAAGACTTTTCACATTTCTCTCTAAATCATGCAAATGTCAAATAAATATATTTGTCCACTCAGAACGAGTCTCTCCTGATTGATATCTATTCACTCCTGCCATTTCAGAGGTTAAGGTGCTGATTAAAGTGATCGCAGATTATAAATACTAAATTAATAAATTAATCTAAAATAAAAATTCTTAACTTATTTTAACGTATTTTTCTTAATTTACACACAGTTTTATAATGGAGGCCCCTGGTGAGGACAGAACAATTTAGAGTTCAACACTCTAAATACCGTGGAGATGGTTGTGGATTTCAGAAAGTGCAGAAAGCTCCACCTGTCCCCATCACTCAGTCTGACTCCCTAGTCGATGCTGTAAAGTCCTTCCACTTCCTGGGCACCATCATCACCCAGGACCTCAAGTTCCAGCTCTTCCATCACTATCTGGTACACTGCTGCCGCTGCCAGGAACATTTCGCCCTGCTGGGAAGGTGATTGGCTGCGAGCTGACCTCATCTACAAGGCCCTGGACCTCCAGTGATACTGTCTCTTATCTCACCTAGTGATGTTAGATTCATGAACCCATCGTTCTTTTTGAATGACTCTTAAAGAGGAATGAGTTAAATTGATTCACAAATGGAGGTGAATCCAAAATCTTGCCTCTGTAGGGTGCACGGGCAGTGCACAGTGCAGCGTGGCTTCATCCATGGAAGACCACTCGCATCCTCTGTAGATATAAATGACTTATGTTAACAAAAACAAAAGGTGATTGTACACCAATGAAATCAAGCTTACTTATTTCTGCTATATTGTGACAATAGATCCCTGTAAATCTTACACACTGGGCCTTTTAAAGGTGATGATGTGTTAATGTTGTAGTCACAGATTGTTTCTGCTGCCCCCAAGTGGCCAAAAAATAACTCATTACAGATTTAAAATCCTTTTCATTCTATGTGTAGTATTATGCACTTAATGTGTGCCACATTTTCATAGTTTGGCTGTAAAATTGTGCAAGATATGCACAATAGAATGTTGCATTCCTGATGCAATTACAGATATTTTTGAGGTTTGTAAGATTTATGGAACGTTTTGGCACATTTACGTTGTCTAGATGTTCCTATCACATTTCAAACTGATTTGAGGAAGATGAAAAGCAAGTTGTGTGCTTCTGCATGGCCTCTCTGCATTTCCGGGGAACTTTGATTTCCTGCTTCATGCTCGGTCACCACAAAGGGACAAATTTAGAAACAGCATTATGGAAATGGAAATACATCACTCAGTGAGCGGGAGCAGACGGGGAGCCAGACACATGGCGACCTCACCCCTTATAAAAACGTCTGGGGTGTGGAAGCGCTGTGATTCAGGACAAAGAAACGGGGAGATTATTAATTTTCAGTTTTCCATTGT
>JAJHUR010094194.1:0-11416 GCA_027495735.1 Lutjanus campechanus | reverse complement strand
GGTGCAGTGTATAATGATCTAATGTATGTATATACATAGAACAGTAGCTTACTGTATAAGTTTGAAGATTTTAATCTTATTACCATTATCATTACTATTATCATTATTATTACATTACATAACTATGGTGATGATTACAGACAGATCAAAGCCAAGTGCATTTTTAAAATAATTTAACCCTAACTCCACCATTTTTTTCTTTTTTGCTGATCCAAAAATGATCCGATCCATGACTTAAAACCGTGATACAATGATACGAAACTTGTTTTGAACAATTTCTTTGTCATCTGCAAATTGATTTTAGGTAGGGGGTGAAAAAAAATCGATTTAAATCGTGAATCGGGATTTTTTGTGAAAAAATCGGAGATTTTTTTTTTAGGCCATATCGCCCAGCCCTAGCCTATGAATATAATTAAATACTCACATGTATGAAGACTGGGTTGTGGTCTCCTTATGAGTTGATGTGGTTCAGAGGAAACAGTCTCTCTGGTGCAGGCTAGGGGACGCACGGCCTCTCTGGTGCAGGCTAGGGGACGCACGGCCTCGCTGGTGCAGGCTAGGGGACGCAAGGCCTCTCTGGTGCAGGCTAGGGGACGCACGGCCTCTCTGGTGCAGGCTAGGGGACGCACGGCCTCTCTGGTGCAGGCTAGGGGACGCACGGCCTCTCTGGTGCAGGCTAGGGGACGCACGGTCTCTCTGGTCCAGCTCAGGAGTATGGTGCATTCTGCAAGTAGCATGATTAGCGTCAGATATTTTTGGTTTTGGACTACAAAGATGTCCTTCCATTGTTGGTGTTTTTGTAAGTGGAATAAGTTCTTCAGGAATGAGGAATGAATAAAGATTTCTGGTGCATTAGACAGTACATCTTGTACGCAAAGAAACAGAGCAAAGCAGTCCAGAAATTTTTCAGATGAAAAAAAAAAAAAAGCTTTTCAAATTCAAATTAACAGTAGAGGTTTACCGTGGTTTTCCTGTTGGTAAGACAGCTTCCTCCCCAGAGTCATTCCCTTGGGGATCGAGGCCAAATGCCTGAAGAACCTCTGGAACCTATTAATAACAATAATAATAAAAAAGATAAAAGCAATATTAATAGTTATAATAATAAAATGATAATGATACTAGCAATATTAATCATAATAATAGTGATGATTAAATGATAAAAATAGCAATATTAATATAATTAAAGTGATAATAAAATTATAATATCAGTATTAATTATAATAGTGATATAATAATAAAATGACAATAATAGCAATATTGATAATAATAAAATGATGATGATAATAGCAATATAATTATAATGATAGTGATCATAATTATAATATTACAATGATAATAGAAATAACAACAACAACAACAATAATCAAATGCAATATATACCCTATAAGCAATTCTCTGAACGTTTTCTGGGTTCCTTTTGTTCTATTTATGTCTGCCTGTCTGTCCTCCATGTCAGACGTTTGTAACAACCCGCGTGAACATATGTTGACAATTGATCGATTTATGATCACTTTTATAATGCAAACATGTCATTCCTCTATAGACGTAATGCACAAGGAGCAGTCAATGGCGTCTGGTGGGTCTCATCTCTGCTCTGACTGCAGCTGGGACTGCTGCGCGAGGCTATTATTAAAAGATTATTTATAATTATATTATTATTTTATTATTGTTAATCTACAGTCATCGCAATAAAGCTTATTGAAAATGAAAATTGACTAAATTGAATTAGGAGTGGGGTGGTGGTGTGTGAGACACCAGTAAAGGTAGAAAAACATGTTAAAGGTAAAACTTAGCAATTATTTGTGGTTCACACTTAAGAGAATGCATGTTATGAGACAGATATGGGCAACATAAGCTCAACCACAATCGGCCCACATTTGGCATGGACAGATCTGGGCCACATAAACCAAACCACAATCGGCATGCCATCATATAAACAGTGCCATCATTGCCAGATCTGGCCCACATCCAGTTGACATACCACTTGCCATGCCAGCAGTCAGCCAGCAGTGCCGGCTTAACGCCAGATCTGGCCCAGACCTGGCCCAGACCTGTCTGCTATGTGGCTCTCTCCCCGTCATTTTGGGGTGCTACATGTTAAGATTGGTGCTTCCTATCATGCCCACAGGTCGTTTGTACCACACTCATAAAAAAAACTATTTAAAATAAATAACAAGTGATGCTTAGCCTGGCGGGGGGGCAATAAAAGCCTGGCGGCCCGCCAGGCCTATAAAGCAATGGGGGAAACCCTGCTGGGCCAAAGCATGTTATAGCTATAAATGCAATCATTAATTGTCACATACTGGGCACTACTGAAAACAACATGCAGAATACAGTGTATACTGGTGTCGTAAGTAAGCAGTATGTGGTTTCGAATACAGCCCAAGTTTCATAAGTGGGCCGTAGTTTGGACACCTCTGGATTAGTCGTACCAAACGTTTTCGGTGTTGTTCCTCCACGCCCTATTTTAGCCTCGCGGATGTTGCATACTGCAAACTTGTTATCCTCCTCACACACTTTAAAAAAAATTCCATACCGTCAACATGGTGTAGGTCGCCAAAGCTGTAAGTTGCACATGTGGGTGTTTGTGTGCTGCTGATGTTATTGACCTGGGCAGGCTGACATAAGGGCTGAGGGTTCAAGGACTGCGCACGCTTTGCAACGAGTTAGCATATAACAGAAAAGAAGAGGCAATGCATTTGCTTAGTGTGTTTGTTTTTTTGTTTTTTTTTCTGCTGCAGTGCGGTGTGAATTTGACCCGCGCTTTAGACCAGCAAATTTTAGACTGACCGGCCGGTCACAGGTCATGGCTGATCACGTGAAAACCGGCCCGATTCTGAGCATTGCTGATAAATCATCTATAATTAAGCAACAATGTCTTCAGTCGAATATTTGAGAGAGCTTGTCAGCGAGCGACTAACAGCTGCTGCTGAAGAAATATACAGAGTTTTTAAACAAACTGTCATTGAGTATGAAGAAGAGATCGATCATCAGCGCAAACTAGGGGTGTCCCGGATCGGTATCAGCCAATGCTCAAGGCTGCAATATCAGTATTGGATCGGAAGTGAAAAAGTTGTATCAGGACATCTTTAGCGCAAACTGCTGGATATCGTTTATAAACACGAAGTAAAGTTACACAGGATAGGTGAGTAAAACTTCATTAGTATCATAAAACAAATCAGAGGGGTTTCATTTATGTATAATATCAACAGTTCAAGTATAAATTGGCTTCAACTTGCTAAATTGTTTTTATTTATTTATTTTTGTACCTTCACAGTAGCATCATATCTTTTTGTTCTGTGTTCCTCCAGAGCTCCCACAGCAACATGTCTGTAAGGAGGAGGAGGTTCTCACTGACCAGCAGCTCTGCAAACAGGAGAGGAACTCCAGTCTGGACCAGGAAGACCCAGAGCCTCCTCAGATTAAAGAGGAAGAGGAGGATGAACTCTGCACCAGTCAGGAAGGAGAGCATCTTGAACTGAAGCAGGAGACTGACATCTCAATGTTGATTCCTCCTTATGAAGAAAGTGACGACAGTGAAGATCAGGCCTCGTATTTCAATCCTGACAAAACTCTAAGTGCAGCAGAGAAAGAGTCTGTAGTCAACAAACCAGTTAAAAGCTCAAAATTGAGCAGGCACATGAAAGTGCACGCAGGGGAGAAGCCATGTGTTTGTGAGACCTGTGGGAAAAGATTTGATTGTAATCGTGCCTTGTTAGTCCACATGAGAATCCACACAAGCGAGAAGCCATATAATTGCGAAACATGTGGGAAATGTTTCCCAGTAAAGTGTAGATTGACAACGCACATGAGAATTCACACAGATGAGAGGCCGTATAATTGCAAAACATGTGGGAAATGTTTCTCAGTAAAGGGTGCCTTGACAACGCACATGAGAATTCACACAGGTGAGAGGCCATATAATTGCAAAACTTGTGGAAAAGATTTCAGGTTTCGTAGTAGCTTGTTGGTCCACATGAAAAGAGCCCACACTGGTGAGAAACAATTTGTTTGCAAAACATGTGGAAAAGATTTCATTACTAGTTGTAAACTGAAGCGCCACTTCAGAGTCCACACAGGTGAGAGGCCGTATAATTGCAAAACATGTGGGAAATGTTTCTCAGAAAAGGGTGACTTGACAACGCACATGAGAATTCACACAGGTGAGAGGCCGTATAATTGCGAAACATGTGGGAAATGTTTCTCAGCAAAGTATAAATTGGCAATGCACATGAGAATTCACACAGGTGAGAGGCCGTATAATTGCAAAACATGTGGAAAAGATTTCACTACTAGTAGTAAACTGAAGTGCCACTTCAGAGTCCACACAGGTGAGAGGCCGTATAATTGCAAAACATGTGGGAAATGTTTCTCAGTAAAGGGTACCTTGACAACGCACATGAGAATTCACACAGGTGAGAGGCCGTATAATTGCAAAACATGTGGGAAATGTTTCTCAGTAAAGTATAAATTGGCAACGCACATGAGAATTCACACAGGTGAGAAGCCATATAATTGCAAAACATGTGGGAAATGTTTCTCAGTAAAGTATAAATTGGCAACGCACATGAGAATTCACACAGGTGAGAAGCCATATAATTGCAAAACATGTGGGAAATGTTTCTCAGTAAAGTATACATTGGCAACGCACATGAGAATTCACACAGGTGAGAAGCCATATAATTGCAAAACATGTGGAAAAGATTTCACTACTAGTAGTAAACTGAAGTGCCACATCAGAGTCCACACTGGTGAGAAGCAATTTGTTTGCAAAACTTGTGGAAAAGATTTCACCCGTAATTCTGACCTGTTGATCCACACAAGAATCCACACGGGTGAGAAGCCGTTTATTTGCAAAGAATGTGGAAGAGGTTTCACCAGTAGTAGTACCTTGTCAGCCCACAAGAAAAGAGCCCACAGGGGTCAAGAGACTTAAACATTTCAAGGCCTGAAGGGAAATGTGTCTTAATGCGACTCATTTGGCACTAAATGTGAGATCACATACAGGCAGTATCCCTCATATTTGCTAAATACATTGGGGATGATTCCCTTCTCGTGGTTCTTGGTCAAAACACACAAGAATTGAACAAAGTGGGGAGCCACATGATTGCTGTAGCTGATGGGAAACTTTTAACCAAACAATGAAAATGAGACTTAATGTAAATGTTTTCCATAAAGATGAAATGTCGACAAGTGTAAAAACCTTAAAATACCTCATTTAGTATTTGATAGTTTTCTGTGACGCCTCCTGCACATCTTTGTCAGATTTTATATTTGAGAGTGACTGACACTGTTCTTTTCAACTACTGTATAAGAAGTACTGTTAAATGTGAATGTGCTGTCTTTTTTTGCTATTGGCATCACTTTTGTAATAAAATAAATGTTAACGTGTGAGCAGTGTTTTAATTCTCTCCCTCCTTTTACCCCAAAATATTTCTATGACAGCTGTAGTTACAATAGTTACTTTTCTGGTTAAAACTCAGAATGAGTTTCTAAAACAGGATGTTGATAAAATATCCAACAGGACTTAGAGTAAATAAAAATGAGCTCCACCTCGAGCTGTGATACAGACAATTATTACATGTTACATAGTTCATATTACATGAACTTCAAATTATGTCAACTGGCAGATGATACTGCAATTTTTCTAAAAGACAAGAGTCATATTTTAGAAGCTGTGGGTTGTATAAATGAATTCTCTGATGTTTCTGGTTTAAAGATGAATCTAGATAAATCTGTCTTATTTCCAATCAAAAATTGTAATTTGTCAAGCTATCATGGAATTCCAATTAGAGAAAAGGTAACCTACCGAGGGGTTTTTATCTGTAAGGATGTGAAGTAAAGCCAATTTTGATCCCATTAGTGAAAAAACTAAATCAAAATTGAACTTGTGGTTGATGAGAGATCTATCTTTATTTGGTAGGATTTTGTTATCAAAAACAGAAGGTATATCAATATCTGTCTGTGTAGCTTTATCACTTCATGTCCCAAAAAAATGTTACCAAGCAACTGGATAAGATACTGTACGACTGAGGGGGGGGAAAACCCATTATCTCAGAAAAAAAGACAATCAAAGGTATTAGGGAACAAGGTGGTCTTGAGGTCTTGGACTTTAGTTTATTAAATAATACATTTAAAGTCAAATGGCTTATTGAATTCCTAAAGAACTCCAAAAGTACATGGCATGCTTTCCCATCATATTTATTTAATTTGATTGATGGCATAGATTTTTTATTAAAATGTACTTTCTCCCCCCCCCAAAAAAAAGAAAAAAAGAAGCTGAGGCTCCCCAGCTCCTAATTCCCAATCCATTGTGCACCAGTTGGTGGCGGTAGTGGCAGTATAACGTTGTTTAGAAACCGCTGTAATGCGCGAAGAAGAAAAAGAAGACGAAGAAGAAGAAGAAGAAGTAGAAAAAGTAAGCAGCAGGCATGTATTGAGCTGATATCGGAGTCGCGGTGAATGAAATTATTTGATGAGTAATTAAGCAACAATGTCTTCAGTTGAATATTTGAGAGAGTTTGTCAGCGAGCGACTAACAGCTGCTGCTGAAGAAATATTCAGAGTTTTTAAACAAACTGTCGTCGAGTATGAAGAAGAGATCGGTCGTCAGCGCAAACTGCTGGATATCGTTTATAAACGCGAAGTTAAGTTACTCAGGATAGGTGAGTAAAACCTCATTAGTATAACAGAACAAATCAGAGGAATTTCATTTATGTATAATATCAACAGTTCAAGTATAAATTGGTTTTAATTCGCTCGACTGTTTTTATGTTTTGTTTTTTTGTACCTTCACAGTTAGGGTTGCCAGAACTTGCCACCTTTCAGAAATGAAAATAGGGACGCCCACCACAGCTCCTTGGGGCCATGACCACCAAGGGCCTGATTCCCGGGCGGTGGGGGGGGGGGCATAAAGTGCTGTTAAAGTGCAATGAGGATATGCACACAACTTAGTTATTGCACAATCAATTAACATAGTAAATGAGGTAATGTATGATCTACCACATGGCAGTAGCACTAGCACCTAAAGGAGATCTGTTTGTGTGGAGTGTGCAACAATGAACTTTTAAAATATAAACTAAATAAATTGAGAACTTAATGTAACTTTTAAAGTGCATAACTGTTCTTGCTGTGGGGACTCTCTTTGTGAACCCTGGGGACATTTTTACTTTTTACTTAAAGAGGGGGGGGGGACACTTGTAAACTTGAAAGGAAGTCGGGTCATCCAAACAGTTAAACCACACTAATACAAGAATTTATGTAATGATCACTGAACACTGTATTCCTCAAAAATATAAACATTTTGACATAGAATACACAGAAAGCTCTACAAACATTTTTAATCTAGGAAATAATAAATAAACGTTTTCTCTTAACAATATTTATTTATTTATTAACTGTTAATCCATTAGTATGATTTGTTATTGAAATGGCCATATATAATATTTAAATTGGCTAATACTGCCGTATATTAAATAAATGATCATTCATTCGACTTTAAAAACTCAACATCCTAAACAATCAATCAAACCACAATAGTCTACTAAAATAGGCTATACCCATGGACTGACATCATCTGGCAAAAGCACAACCAGATAGGAAATTGAATCAGTCATGACATAATGTCCCATACCGTATCAGTCTCAGGAGATGATTGGGGTATGAAGAACTGTGACACTGACGCTTGGGTCTTCTGTGTTCTTATGCCAAGGATGTGCCTCTTCCCACTCACGTCTGTACTTTTGCAAGCGTTTTCGCTTTTGAGGACGTGGTGGAGTATCGGGTGTAGTGGACATTTTTAAAAGGCGCGGGTGTTGTGAGCAGCGCCGGTGTGTGGTGTCTGTCTCTAGGCAACCGTAACAGCAACACATGCAGGCAGCCAGGTGCGGAGGACAGAGGACAGGAGCGGGGGGTCCTGCGTATATCCCGCCACGACAATTTTGCTGGTCTTAGTATTTCCTGTGTTCTATTTTGTTCATTATTGTTAGATTTAGTGTTGATGTGTGTTCGACAGACGTGTATTGGACATTTATGAAAATACGGAACAAATCGCGTCCTGCATTGGTTCAATACGGGTCGCAAAATTTTAATTGTCAATTAAAGGACGATTCCGTATTTTACGGGACGGGTGGCAACCCTATTCACAGGAGCATCATATCTTTTTTTTTCTGTGTTCCTCCAGAGCTCCCGCAGCAACATGTCTGTAAGGAGGAGGAGGATCTCGCTGACCAGCAGCTCTGCAACCAGGCGAGGAACTCCAGTCTGGACCAGGAAGACTCAGAGCCTCCTCAGATTAAAGAGGAAGAGGAGGATGAACTCTGCACCAGTCAGCAGGGAGAGCAGCTGGAACTGAAGCAGGAGACTGACATCTCAATGTTGATTCCTCCTTATGAAGAAGGTGACAACAGTGAAGATCAGGCCTCGTATTTCAATCCTGACGAAACTCTAAGTGCAGCAGAGAAAGAGTCTGTAGTCAACAAACCAGTTAAAAGCTCTGTGGAACCAAACAGTGACCTGCAGCCGCCCTCCAACGACTGTCATGTAGCTGAGAGCCAAGATCAGACAGGAGACGAGCATGGAGACTCAGGATCAACTAGAAATGCAGAGTCAGAGTCTTTGAAAAATTGCTTTTGTGAAAAAACATTTGATTGTAATTCAAAATTGAACAGGCACATGAAAGTGCAAGCAGGGGAGAAACCATGTGTTTGTGAGACCTGTGGGAAAAGATTTGATTGTAATCATGCCTTGTTAGTCCACATGAGAATTCACACAGGCAAGAAGCCGTTAATTTGCAAAACTTGTGGAAAAGGTTTCAGGTCTCGTGGTGGCTTGTTCCTCCACATGAAAAGAGCCCACACTGGTGAGAAACCATTTATTTGCAAAACCTGTGGAAAAGATTTCATTACTAGTGGAGAACTGAAGAATCACATGAGAGTCCACACAGGTGAGAGGCCATATAATTGCAAAACATGTGGGAAATGTTTCCCAGCAAAGGGTAGCTTGGTGGTCCACATGAGAATCCACACAGGTGTGAGGCCATATAATTGCGAAACATGTGGGAAATGTTTCTCAGGAAAGAGTAACTTGACAAAGCACATGAGAGTCCACACAGGTGAGAAGCCGTTTATTTGCAAAACTTGTGGAAAAGATTTCGCCCGTAGTGATACCCTGTTGAGCCACACAAGAATCCACAGAGACCATTTATTTGCAAAAAATGTGGAAGAGGTTTCTCCAGTGGTAGTGTCTTGTCAGCCCACAAGAAAAGATCCCACAGTGGTCAAGAGACTGTACCATCTCAAGGCCTGAGGGGAAATGTGTCTTAATGTGACTCATTTGACACTAAATGTGAGATCACATACAGGCAGTATCCCTCACATTTGCTAAATACATTGGGGATGATTCCCTTCTCGTGGTTCTTGGTCAAAACACACAAGAATTGACCAAAGTGAGGAGCCACATGATTGCTGCAGCTGATGGGAAACTTTTAACCAAACAATGAAAATGAAACTTCTGTGAAGACGTGTTCACCAACTGAATGAACTAACACTTTTACAGCAGCTGTAATTTAATGTAAATGTTTTCCATAAAGATGAAATGTTGACAAGTGTAAAAACCTTAAAATACCTCATTTAGTATTTGATAGTTTTCTGTGACGCCTCCTGCACATCTTTGTCAGATTTTATATTTGAGAGTGACTGACACTGTTCTTTTCAACTACTGTATAAGAAGTACTGTTAAATGTGAATGTGCTGTCTTTTTTTGCTATTGGCATCGCTTTTGTAATAAAATAAATGTAAACATGTGAGCAGTGTTTTAATTCTCTCCCTCCTTTTACCCCAAAATATTTCTATGACAGCTGTAGTTACAATAGTTACTTTGCTGGCTAAAACTCAGAATAATATCAAACATTTCAAGTACTTTATTTTGGACAGTCTGCAATAGCACTTAGCACTTTATTATGAACCGTCAGCAATAGCATCTCTGCACTTTATCGGGCATCTTGCAATAACAATCCAGCACTCGCCACTTTATATGGATCTTTATATGTGAATCTTGTGCGGATGTTATATGGACTTCCGCCTACACTGTCAGCTCTGTCATTATCATGTCCTGTTATTATGCCATGCCTTGTTCTTCTCGATTATATTTCTACTTGCTTTGTCGTCTTTCCCTTTCCCCCTTCCCTCTCTCTTCCTGAACATCCACCTGCTAATGGGACTAGGGATGGAAATTAGCCGTTTGGCTACAGTCCTGTACATATTTACATTTCTAATGTTCATTAATATGTTCTGTCCCATTTTTAAAAAATAAACATATAATAAATGAAATGAGTTTCTAAAACAGGATGTGTTGATAAAATATCCAACAGGACTTAAAGTAAATAAAAATGAGCTCCACCTCGATGAGCTGTGATACAGACAATTATTACATGTTACGACAAAAGTATTTGAAATCACTGACAGGAGGCATTTTGCACAATGATAGATGTAAAGTTTCTCACTTTAAATATATTTTACTTAGTAATTCTGGTATACTTAATATTTTGAATGTACTGTGAATTATTGTGGTGTTTGAAGAGGTGAGACCTTTGAGAGCAGTTGAAGTGAGAAATATTATCAAGCCTTGTTACAGTATCTCAGCAAAACGAACCTGATTTAGAGAATATAACTTTATTTTACTTATTTACTTATTTGTCCTTTGTCAAATAAGGAAAATAACGTTCTTTTGTCAGCATTAGTAACTGTAAGGTCTGTTTTTTGAGTTTATTTTGTTTTTTTACAAAATATATAGCCTAACAAAATAGGGTAGACTGTGAAACGGGACACTGTGAATGCAGAAGCAAACAAAAACTGATGAACCTTCTAAAAAGGACAACAGATACAACAAACTAACTAAAAACAACAAAAACAAATCAAACAGTCACTTTAAACAGTTCTAAGTCATCAGTAATATTCACAAGTTTTTTCCCTCTCTCATTGGTAAATGTAAGTTAGAGTCCCAAACCACACCAGTTGATGGCGGTAGTGAACGATGACGTTGTTTGGCAACAGCTGAAATGCGCGAAGAAGACGAAGAAGAAGAAGAAGATTGTCCCGTCGCGTAAGCAGCATGCATGTATTGAGCTGATATCGGAGTCGCAGTGAATGAAATGATTTTATTTGTAATTAAGCAACAATGTCTTCAGTTGAATATTTGAGAGAGTTTGTCAGCGAGCGACTAACAGCTGCTGCTGAAGAAATATTCAGAGTTTTTAAACAAACTGTCGTCGAGTATGAAGAAGAGATCGGTCGTCAGCGCAAACTGCTGGATATCGTTTATAAACCCGAAGTAAAGTTACACAGGATAGGTGAGTAAAACCTCATTAGTATAATGAAACAAATCAGAGGAATTTCATTTATGTATAATATCAACAGTT
>JAJHUR010094192.1:9926-21728 GCA_027495735.1 Lutjanus campechanus | reverse complement strand
TTTGGCACATGCACTACACACAGAAAGTGTAAAGTTGTGCTATTTGTATGCAGACTGATGAGACAGGATTGTAAAATTTACCTTGGTTCTGCAAAAATCACCAATGCTCACTTCTAGAGTATTTTTTCCCCCAACATCTTAGCTGTATTCTCTGTCCTCTACAAACTTCCACAGTCCTTCAGTCCTCTCTTTATTTCTGTTATTGCAATATGTCTTAACTAACTGCATCACCTCCACTCTAAATGTGACAGAGTCAGCAAAACTAGGCTAAATTTCATCTGCAGTCCCGCATTTTTTAAAAATGTAGTATTTATTCTATTTAGAATATGTTCCGTTTGGATTTTTAGTGCAAAATGCATGCTTAGGAAATGCATGGATGTTTTGACTGATTTTACAATGAGAAGAGAAATAATTACTTTCATCAGTGTGTAGTTCTGGTCTCATGTGTTGTGTTCGGTCAAAATATTCATGTGCTTTCCTCTAACAATATCTCTGAAGAAATCCCACCCAGACTGTTTCATTAGAAAAGCAGAAATGTTGGAAGTGTTTTAGATTGAGCACAACAGTTGTAAGTGATTCAAACATACCGTTCCAAACTTAGTCCCAAACCTGAATTTTCAGTCTTTTTTTTGTGATTAACAGTTTATATTTTCATTTTAAAACGGACAACAACAACAACACTGCAGCAAACACAGCCTTTAAACAGAAAAAAAGGGAAAAGAAAAAACCTGAAATAAATAGTGGCAGTGATACCTGAAAGCTTTATTATAGACTGAAGACTCATGTCTACTAATTTTACAGCTGGAACGTTTCGGGTCCAATATCACCAGATGTGGCGGAGTGTGGGGGCTGAGATAGCCCTTTTTTAAAGGGATAGTTCACCCAAAAATGAAAATGCAGTCATTATCTACTCACTCTCATGCCGACTGAAAGACGGGTTTAGTTTTTTAGTCCATAAAACACTGCTGGAGTTTCAGAGGAAAACAGTGTTGCAGAATCTGCCAAACAACAAAAGTGAATGGTGACCAGTTTTCAAACATAAAATACAACTGGGAAAAAAATAGAATGCCTCCATACTGATCATCTGGTATAATCCAAGTCTCCTAAAGAACTGGGTGTGTGTGGTGTGACTGTGTGCAAACGGCATGTTGGGAATTTAGGAGACTTGGATTATGCCAGAAAAGCAGTATGGAGGCATTTTATGTTTTTTACGTTTGAAAACTGGTCACCATTCACTTCCACTGTCTGGGAGATTATGCAGCACTGTATTCCAGTGAAACTCAGACAGTGTTTTGCAGACTAACAAAATAAACCCAACCCTCAATTGGGTGAGTAGATGATGACTAAATTTTTGTTTTTGGGTGAACTATCCCTTTAAGGTTGTCCCTGATGGACAAAGCAGTCATTAGTGTTATTACACATGTCAAGGGAATTTGAATGAGGTTTTCTTCTGGTACAACATCCCGGAAAGTCCGGATTTCACTTCATCTCTGTATAGAATAATGTGACATAAGTAATCCGACACCTGCAGCCCACAGTGGACAGACAAAAGTAGTCACAGCACAGAGGCTGCATTCTAATTCAAATATGAAAATAACGTTTTTTTCGGGAACATCAATGCAAGAATGGCGGCATGGCTGACTGATGATATCATGTGTTTTGCTTCCACTGATGAGCAGGTTTACACAGAAAACAGTAGATTGAAAGTACACCTGAAGGGAACAAAGTATAGCTAATTTCTGATCATGTAGAGCTGAATCTGATATGTCCTCTGTACCATACAGAGAATTAAGACTTTTGATTCCCTGATGGACATAATAAAATGTAAATGTAGTGTACCAGCAGAGAAACAGGGGTGCGTGTAAACCAAGCTTTGTAAACTTCAAACAGTCCCCACAGTTTCCCATCTGACTCAGCTGTGTAGAAAGTAAATGAACTTGTTGGCCATGTTGCTCACAGTGTGAAAACATGGCCAGAGTTAAACATGCAAGCAAAGATATGAATTTCTTTTTTCTTTTTTTTTTTTTTGGTTTCAGTTTTTCTACTTCAGGGCTTTGTTCATGCAACACTAGTAGCATGCTGTCAGTGTTGCGTGGGTGTGATCGATGTCTGTAGGCAGCAGGTGCTGGCAGGGGAGAGCAGCAGCACTACTGTTGAAGGGACTTTGGTCTTTTTCTCTCTGAACAGCTCACATTTATGAGGATAAAGAGTGTTAAATGTCATGGCTTGATAAAAGGCAGGGACAGACTTTTGGCACCCCATTTCCTGTGCCACGCTGATAAAGAAAAGTAGATGAAAATGCCGTCTGTTGCCTCTGTTCATGTCAGTTCTTGGAGAGGAAAAGTGAGAAAGAGGCTGACTGAGCAGATGTCTCATTCCTTTGATGATTCAACTGAACCCACTAAGAGAATATAGGCTATGATTGATGTGACGGAAGCTTTGATGCTAGTATGTATGCCAGGTATAATCTTTGTGCAGTATATACAGGGAAGGGATGTAAAATATGGCTTAATTTCTTCCCTCAAATTATAATGCAAATCATTTTGTTTTAAATTTGAATTCATTATAACAAAACAAACAAGCAAAAAGAAACATCATGCTGTCCCTCAAAATATGTGTATGGGATGGCAGCACAGTGTTGTGAATAAAGAGATAGTTTGGATTATTTAATGTGGAGCTGTATGAGATGCTTATCGAGAGCACAGAAGCTAAGCATTGCACTGCTGTGGATGGGTGGTCAGCAACAATTACACTAGTGTGCACTATATTTAGAATATTTTCACTGCATTACTTTACTGTCAGACAGCCTTTCTGGATGGGAAACCGTCATACAAGTTTGCTCTTTCCAAGCCAAACCAAACTCCATGGGAGGAATCAGTAATTTTACCTTGCAGAACACAGGTGTCGTCGGTCTACTGCTGCCTTGATCTCTTAGTTTGTATGCGCTTATGTGTCTCTTTGGTGATTCAAAAGGATAGTTCAGATTCACCAGAGTCACACAGTAACACAAACTAAAATATTGATGCAGGGATACAACTCCTATGTTTTGCTGGGTAGAATTACTGATTTCGACCATGGAGTTTGGTTGGTTTGGAGAGAACCATATTTGGCTTAAAAACAGCTGTTTCCTCTCAGAAAAAAAAACTATGTGATGGCTAGGTAAAGTGTTAAAAGTATAGCTTACACTTAAACTTTTTGACTTTTTTTAAGCAGCTGTAATACCTTTTGTTGCTGACCCCGTCCACACATTGATTAGCTTCCATGCTGGTACTCCTCTGCTTTTCCTACTGACATCTATTGTAATGTCTGATACACAGACCCCACGTGAAATAATTCAAACTATCCCTTTAATATCCAAAACCTGAAATATACAGTATATCCACAAATCTCATGTTTTCTGTCTACATTGCATTTTTTTACAGCATGCATGTAATGCTGTGCAGAGGATGATTTCTACATCTAATTTGTGGGAATTGCTTCAGTAAAATAAAGAAACCCTCATACTAACACACTGCTGCAAGCCTGCTGCTAACACCCTGGGTGCTCCTCCCGAACTGACCACAACAACCTGTAATTTCAGTTTACATCACTACAATAGCTGAACACTATTCATTTGGAGGAATGATTAAAGTGACTTGAGGGCTGAAATACTAATCCGTGCACAACACAAATTATTACAAATGTTGCCCCTGGTACCTGCCGGGCTCCATCGTAATGTGAGGAAATAGAAAATTTAATTAAAAGTAAATGTGCGCCACATCCACCACAGAGTTAGTAAGGGTAAACATTTCCCTGTGCAGAGCTGGGAAATGATGCAGCTTGTGCTGCAACACATGCTTTGTACAACACTTACAGCTGTGAATGAAGAATGTCACTATTCCTTGGAAAAAAACATTGCTAGTGAGCATAATCCAGACATTAATTATGATTCATGCAAACTGTTTGGCGAGCAAATGAGTAGAATACTGTATGAAAACAAGAGACAGGGCTTTGTATCAAAGTCAACGTAACTGGGAATTAATGTCACTCTAGGGATTGTAATAATAATGCAAAACAATACTTGTTTGATACCTTACTTTGAAAAATATAAACATGTTTTTCTGCTAAGAAGTTTGAGTTCTTTGGCCTCAATAAAGTTCTCAAATTTTAAATGCTAAATGATTTTAAAAGATTTTACACAATAAAATAGTCTAAAATGGGCAAAATTATGATTTGGATGAAGAAAATACTTGATATTAGAGGACACATTTTGTCCGGAACCCAAAAAAACTACAACAAAGTGAGTGAGAAAAGACAATATAATAGGATATATACAGCAGAGTCAAACATAATAACTTGCTTACATTCATAGATAATTGTCCGAACAAATTTTCTTCTACCCTTGGACAAAAAATGACATTCATTTACAGTGGCTCAATCTTTCTCTTCCAGACATCGATGAGTGCAGCTTGCAGACACACACCTGCTGGAATGACAGCGTGTGCGTGAACCTCCCGGGAGGCTACGACTGCGTGTGTACATCTGGTCCGGGCTGCAGCGGCGACTGTCCACAGGAAGAAGGAATCAGACGCAATGGGGAGGACTGGAAACCCAGCTTTGATCGCTGTGCTATCTGCTCCTGCAAGGTAAGGAAGATGAACACCCACATCAGATTCACCACACGGTAATATCTTAACTCAGGAATTTCATAGCCTATATATCTTCCATGACTTTGTGCAACTAAACTGTTAATAAGTAGTTAAAGTGAAGAAAACGTGTTGATCGGTGGGCAATTTGAAGGGGGATGCCACCACCCTTGCATCCTCTAGTAACAGAGAGAGTGCAGGGACAGAGGAAATCATTAACTACCTGTAATCATGGGTGACATATGCACGCAGTTTGTGCATGATTGTGATTACGTAGCAGGCTGATATTGAAAAATATAAGGAGGACAAAACTCATTTAAAATTCTGTTGTACCAGAAGCACCACTGTGCTGTGTGATCATGACGCTGTCCATGGTGCTGAAATAGCAGACAGATTTGTAATAATGCAGCCCCGCCAGGATTTTACAGGCTTTTTTTTTGTTGCAATGAAATTAGAGGAGCAAGTGCAAAAAGAATTGCAAAAAAGACTGTGATTTTGTGTAATTTATTAAAAATCAAAGGCAACTTGTTCCATTAAAAGTAACCTTACCAAAAAGGCTCCGAATGACAATTCTAACAAAATATGCTTTATTTGCAAATAAAAGGGGGGAATCCCACAAGGGAAAAAAAAGGAAACAACATTTTTTTGGAGCTCAAACTCAGTCCAAATATTACAAAATCTAAATATAAAAGTGAACAGAGCATTGCTAAATGCCAGTTTCAATAACAAACCTCGTGTTCTTTTCAGTGCCCTTGACAAAATGTAGATAAAGATACAAAAACATAATAAATAATAAAACACTGATTGGTGGAATTCACAGGAAGCTATGATGATTGGTCAAAGTTGCAGTGATTGGACAAAATTTCAAGGTCGTGCAGAATTCAGGGGGCTTTGTTGAATTTGCATCATTTGTTGCGACAGCAACATCACAGCTTCCTGGAGGAACTGATTGCCCTTTTTTTCCTCTGCATCCCGGCGTTATTTCACTTTTGCCTCATTTACATTCCGTTTTAAAAAATACACAACAAAAAAGAATTATTTATGAGTCAGTTCATATTCATCAACAAAACAAATCCGGTCTACAAATCGCTTACTGACGTATGCAATGAAGAATAAATATGGAGTATGAATACAACAATTTTTAATTCATCTTTAATGTGATCATCTTTTTCTGCAAAGGAGCAAAATACAAACCTTAAACTACCACCTTACAAGTCTACAAAGTGTGAGCGTTTGATACTGAAAAGATCACACAGGCAGGTGAAAGTGAAAAGACAGAAAGGAGGGACAAAAGCAACAATACACCAAGATATTTATCAAAAACCATGAGCAGTGGGGAGCCCTCTGGCTTCCATTGTTATAAAAGTACTGTACATGCACATAGACACACTCTCTGTGAGCAGAGACGGGAGGGTCTGGCATTAAGAGATGAACCGACTCAGAGACATTGCTAACAAAAAGAAGAAAGAGCAGAACAAGAAAAGACAAAGACTTTGAAATGGGAGGGAGAGGGGATGAGAAGATAAATTAACAATGAGGAGAAGAAAGATTCTGAGAGGGGAATGGAGCAAAGAGGCACTGGTTAGGTCAGGAGATACGATGCACCAAGGAATCTTCCTCTTTCGCTCTCATTTCGTCTCTTTTTTTCATTTCAGCAAAATGAATAAAGTTTTCTCCACCTTAAAGAATGATTCAGGTTTATCACAACTTTGTAGTTTGTCCATCATTTACTGAGTATGATAACACCAGACTCACAGAAGTAATAGCTGACTTCTCTTTAGCCATGTCAGCGTATTCCCGGATCTCAGCAATTAACTTTGTTAAAAAATAATATGACCCAAATTGCTAATAAAACCAGAGTTATTCCTTGAAGGCCTCAAATCTGGTTTCATTAGCGTCAAACTTTACGTGCACCTCTGCAACACATGTAATTTACTGCTTGGAGTTGATTTAGCTAAGATTTGAGTTGGTATTTATGAAACAAACACAAGAATATCAGATTTCTCTGACCACTCTCACCTCGGGAGAGAAAATTAAACACCATACAGGGTCAATTCAAGGAAGAAAAAAACACCTCAGCGCTCCCATCTGTTTGTCATTAGCCTGCATCACATTGTGACAAATATTTGTGGCAGCTCAACAACTCATTTCGGTGCTCGGGAGGCGGTGCATTGTGGCTGCAGGAAAAGTGAGATATTGATCAGATTTGTCTTTGGGAAGGTGAGGCTCGGTGAGTGAGATTAATAAGAAACAGACACAGAGGGTTATTTGGGAGTAAATGACAGCTGAGAGCAGTGTTTCCAATGACGATCACGTCTCACATGCACACCCTGGCATATACCAAGGATAATATAAAGCAAATTCTATTATACCTTTTTATCATGAGGTATGACAGTTCAACACATGTTAGTAAACTCATCCAAATTACTTAAATTTCTCAGTATGTGTTAACTGTAACAACCTACAGTTGTTACAGCTCTGCTGTAAAGACGCTCTTTGCAGAGGATGTATAAGAGGATGGCCCAGTTAATTTGACATGATGTTGATATGATATCGATATGATGAATGAATAATGAAGTTAGCTAAACTGTCAACCTGTCTGATCATTACACCACGACCACCTCAGCGTCAGGACACGTATACTCAAAGAATAAGACCCAACCAAACTATGATGAAAGAAAAAGAAAAATACATAGACAGAGCTAACAAAATCACATAAAATGAAAACCTATCTAACCCTCAACAGAGAGTACACTGTGACAACCTACTTGACCACAGTGCCTGACAAAAAACTGAGAAAAACACAGACTAAATACAGACTGAGTGAAAAGAGGTGTAATAAATAAAGAGGCATAATAGAGCAAAAATCATGTCCTGATTTCCTGATACTGATGATTTTGCTGGTTCTTTTTCACTTAAAAAAAGAAGTCTTTCTCTCTGTGTTCAGCTGTATCAATGCTATGTTTCAAGCACAAATCAATTTTCTTGATTTTCATCTGTCATCCATTACTGAAACTGGCACGCCGCTTACAGTAAATGTGATTGAGTTTGTTGCTTTATCCTTATGTGATGGCAGCTGACAGCTTTTGCCAGTTAGTGATTACACTGAAAAGAGGAACATTGAATATAAATTGTGGTTTAATCAAACTTACATTTCCACATTTTATGACAGATATGTTTTTTTTAAATTAAGAAAAAATGGATGCTCTATGCCAGAAATCTAGACATTTACATACATTCAGAGGCGAGAGGTGTTCCAGCAAAACTAGACGTAGCACAAAGATAACGGAGCGGTGAAAAGAGACAAGTGTGACACAAGTGAGACGCTCTGCTCACATTAAGAGTGTTCAAGATGCCGTCGGGGTCAACTGCCCTGCTAGGTTTTGAGTCAATGTGGGATGCTCACTGAATGTAAACCAGCATTGATCTGAGTACCAGGGACCAAGGCTGAAAACCACTGACCTGGTGACTGCGAGGCAGCCAGAAAAATTACAGTGGTTTGTGAAGGAGACAGAAGATGAAGGTAATCAGGGTCAGAAAGTACAGACTCGTGGTGAACAGGCATGAAAGTGATGATTGGTTTGCTGAATGTGAGAGGAAGGTTGACTAAAGCCAGACAGGTCGAGAGAAAAAGACTCAAGTACATGAGAGGAAGATGACAGTGGCCAGAGCCAGAAAGAGATTATATAAAGTCACCAAGCACATGACATCAAAGGTGGAAACTTAAGAGCAAAGATCTCCTATACTCAACTTTCACCATATTTTAATTTATTTTCAGGAAAATGAAAGGGGAAACGGAGTTAAATTAGATTCTTAGAGTTATACAGAAATGACCTAACAAGGACTGAAATAGTCTCAAATTACCTTAACAGATACCCTGGAGAGGAATACCTCCTCATAGAACTGTTGAAAACAAGTCATACCCATAGATTAAAGAGAATTTCATCTGCAGTCATCAAATTCATCATGAAGTTGTGAAAAAGGTAGTGCGATGATTTTGTTTTGGTTGGCACAAAACTGCACCATTAGCATGCACGCCTGGTCTTGCTCCTGGCTGTAAAACGAACAGTCGGCATTCGTGCGTCCTGCCAGCACGGTACAATTGGCAGTAATTTCCCAGCAAGTCCAGGGCTGTAACCGTAAAAGACCAACGCCATCGGTATTGGTACCCTGGGAATCTGCGGTTACTGTAGCAGGACAATATGCATCGATAAAACATTGGCTCTGTATTGCCCTTTTAATGGTATGCGGAATGATTTTATGGCTCCCATACATTTTCTAACTGCCATTTTATGTAACATTTTTACATCTCCATTACACTGTCGTCCCCGGGCCAGACAGCGCTGGCCGTGGTGAGTAAAATGGACCATAAAGTTTTCTCTGGGTGGAGACTGAGAGCGACGGGCACGGCGGCCGGGGAGGCTCGCAGATTCCTCCGCATTTGACTTTGCATTCTGGTCCAGACACCAAACTTGTGACACATTCTTGCTTCAGTCACAGCTCTGATATACTGCAGCTAGAAAATGGAGATTTAAGAGTTGCTAATTAAAATCCTCTGTAGGCATGCTGGCCTTGAATAATCTGCCTGAATGACCCAGTGTGACAAAATTGTTAACTAGCTCTCCCTTAAGGCATCTGAGACAGGTGTCAGATACGCACCTTGATCATATCCCTTCTTTGCACCTTGGATTTGTCTGATAGGGGTCTTTAAATCCTAATCTTTCTCAAACTGAGATTCAGTGTTGTGTAATATTAATAATTTCACCACTTTTATATCAAAAAAATGTCAAGCTTTCAGTGCTCTCTCAAGGATTGTACTCTTTTCAGAGATGAAAAGGCTCTGAAACAGCATTTAGCACATCAGGGGATCCTTAAACTCTTCACTGTAAGCAGACTCATGAAAGCTTTCAGTTTTAGCAGCTGTTGAACGCAAGTTGACCCGCCTATTCAATGATTAAGAAACTCTGGAACAGTACTTAGGATTTGAAGAGACATGTGAAGTTGAAGTCTTTGTTGGCACTCTTTCTTTTAGGTCAATGACATGTGCTGTGTCAGGGCCACTACCGTGAACTGGGTCTGTTTTCCCCCTCTGTTGTGCAGGACGGACAGACGTACTGCAGGAGGAGACCCTGTGACTGCGGAGACCCAGACGAGGATCTGTTCTGCTGTCCCGGCTGTGACAACAGGCCCAGCAGCCAGTGTCTGGACCAGAGTGGACGCACGCTCTACCGCAGCGGAGCATCCTGGCTGTACGGCTGCCAGCAGTGCCGCTGCATGGTCTGTACACAGAAACACACGCACACGTTCACACGGTCACACGGAAACTACATGTGTTTTGCCAAAAGACATAAAAGCTGACCCTCATATTAGATTAGATATTAGTTTTCATCGTCATTTCATAGCATTGTTCGGAGTTACCATTTCACAGTTGTTGTACATAACAAGAGATATGACACAAAAAGTAGGCTGTGGAAATCAGTTTGTAATGTGGTCATAAGCCAGACTGAGTCTCTTGGTATTCCATCGCTGTCTTCATGTCAATTAACCTTCCTCACCCTGAGATATTTGTATTCTTCTAGTGTCATGCCAGTCACATGAGAGAAATGTAGCTCACTGTGAATTTTCTAGACAATGACCTTCTCTATTCACTCTCAATCGGACAAGACACAGACTTTGGCAGGTTCACACCAGCCCCGTTTAGTTTGGCTCAACCAAACCCTGGAGTCTTTACCCCCTTTTTGCAGTTTGTTTCGGTCGGTGTGACTGCTGGATTCAAACTCTGGTGCGGACCAAACAACCGCTTACTGGTCTGCCCCAAAGTGGCGGCCTAGGAACCATGTCAAGTGAATTCTGCGTGAACACCATTCGAGCCAATCACGGAAGGTGTCATTTCATTGATTAAAAAAAGTTTTTCTATTCCTGTTTTGGTGACAGGTGAACTAGTAGCAAGTTTGCAACCAAAATGTGAACTGACAGTGGACAGGCCTGGAAATCAGGAATGCCTGAAACTTGCTGTCTTACCAGACATTCATATGCGCAGCCCCCTGAAGTCTGCTGATATCTGCTCCAGATCAACACCAACATGAACAGAAGTTGGCAGTGTTCCATTATGTATGATATCCAGGTAGAAATTGCAGCTAGAAATTCAGCTGTTTGTTGTCTTTTTACCCGCCGACTGTATGACCAATAATCGAATGACATTTCCACCACATGCCTTATATTTACAATTTATGGACCGTCTGAGTTTTGCCTTGCATACCGGACCAGTTGGATAACAGAAACATCCTCCCATTGGTTCTATGAAGGAACTGACCCTTTAGGTGTGAACCCACCCTCAGTACTAGGGAGCTGGCAGTGTAAAGTTTGTGTAATGTCCAATCCAACTAATTCAGACATTTGCATTCTCACGAAACTCAAGAAACAGGGAAGAAACAGGCAAAGCTATGCTTTGTTCAATACCTGGCCCTGATCTGCTTCTCGGCTGTGTTCGTGTGGATAATAATTACCATCTCTCTAATTAGTGATGTGGCAACAAATCAGCGTGTGAGCTGTAACTGCAGTCACCAGATTAGCTGATTCATACACAAAAATCAGCACACACAGTAACATTTGTGTCACCTTTCTATTTTTTTTTTCACCACTCTCTGTGTCTCTGCAGGAGGGGGAGGTGGACTGCTGGCCTCTGGTTTGCCCTGTGTTGATGTGCGAGTACACGGCGGTGGCGGAGGGCGAGTGTTGCCCGCGCTGCGTCACAGACCCCTGCCTGGCCGACAACCTGTCGTATGACATCCGACAGACGTGCCAGGACCCCGCAGGCATCGTGCGCCTCAGCGGAGACACATGGCATATGCCCAACTCACCCTGCACCACCTGCAAGTGTAAGGTAGGTCAAAGCAACAACAACCGCAATGGAGGTTTGCTTTACTGTGCAGCATCCAGGTTTGATGAAACACTCACATGGCTAACTCAGCGCTCAACAGAAGAACTATTTAACTTGTCTCAGAACAATCCATGCTCAGTTTTTGAGGTGCAGTAGTGCTTTCACGCCATCTCCCTGCAGCAAGACCATCGTACATGCAGTCCCATGCGGTCACAGAAGTTTTTAGTTCATGTTCATGTGAATTTTTAAATTCCTCCGTACCTTCGCGGTGTTACAGACTTAGGCACAGATCCTGGA